>AYEL01081690.1:0-29214 GCA_000484575.1 Olivierus martensii | reverse complement strand
TAACCGAATAATGGTACCAATTTTTTAAGTCGCACTAATCGAATTTGCGCTATTCAAAGTCACGCTAATCGAGGCCTATCTGTACTTGTTTTTTTCCTCTAATAAGTTTTTGTCTAAAATCTCTGTCTTCTATACTGTACTTTAATGCATTTAATAAGTTTACTAATACCAAATTAGTAAAACTTGATATAAAATTTTAATTACATTAGATTCAATCCTCTTTTAGTGGAATTAGGAATTTTAAAATCTTACAATTAATGTATTAAATTTATTATTTTAGTTCACTGTTGTTAGACATTATTATTAATTTGTAAAAATTTTATTATTAATTTATTGTTTACAAATTTTTAAATATCGATTTATTCAATAAAATAAGAGAAATTAGTATTTGGACAACAAATCATAATTATGGCAATAAAACTTTTATTTTAACTTTTTTATTTATTTGTAAAGAATTTATGAGAAGTAGTAGAAAAATTAAATTTTAATGGCTTTTATTTCTCTATTTCATGCTAGTTATGTATATATTTCTTTTATGGACAGTAAAAAGTAAGATAAATTTCTTTAATAATCAAAATTTTTTTCAGGCCAGTAGATGGTCGCTTGTGTGTTCCCTTTGTAAAGAAAAAGATGGAGCTTGTATTCAGTGTTCTGTAAGTATAATAGATGATAAGAAATCTATAATAGTAAAAAATATCTGCTTGTGGGATTGAAGTTTCTAAATGAAAAACAAGAATTTTAAAATATGGAAAATGTTATAAATTATCTATAAGAATTGAAAAAATTATATATTATCTATAAGAAATTATCTATACCGGTACCAAACATAATCAAAATTGCAAAGTTTCAGGAATTTTTTTTTAAAAGTCTCATCCATTTAAAAAAACATAATTAATAACAATGATAAACAACAAAAGTGAACCAGTACTTAAGCAGAAAAAAATTTTTATTGCTTTACTGCTTAAGTGCTGTTTGGTTTGAGTCGTTTATCTAAAAAATTTTTATTGCTTTACTGCTTAAGTGCTGTTTGGTTTGAGTCGTTTATCTGTAAAGATAGAAATATGGATATAATTGATTTTATATAATTAATAATTTAAAATTAATTGTTTATTATTTTTTAAGAATTTTCTTCAAATTATGCTATTGAATTCTGTATTCTCTGAAAATATTTATTACATCACAATTGCACAAACAATTTAGGGGATCAAAACCTTTTTTAAATATTTTGAATGGTATATCATTTTAAAGATTTTAATTTATTTCAGAAATATATTTACCTCATCTAAAATTTAAAGCAGTAATTATTAGCTATGAGATTTCACAGAATATTTAAATTATTTTTTCAAATAACAATATTGTATTAGATACTTTTAATATTATTTTCACAATCATCCATATCATAATCTTGATCTATTAACAAAATGAAAATCGAGCTTATTTTAAATAGAACCAGAACTTTTTTGGCAAGAGACCATGTCCATTTTTAAACACTAGCTAATGAATTCAATTCAATGTAGTTATTTCCATATCTAACACATCTACAGTTCTTTGTTGCATAATGTGCAACTGATATTTATATATCTGATACAAGTACTTCCATCTAGCAACAAATATTTAAATTGTATTTATTTTTTTAAAGTTGTATTTTAGCCTATTCTTAAACTATTATTAGTTACTTGAGTTCTGTTTTAGAATAAAATATGAATAATACATTTTAGCATATTACATTTAAAATTCAAAACATTCTATTATATAGAATATATATATATATATACAGTAGAACCTGTTTAAGACAACCACTTCTTGTTCCAATCAAAACTGGTCGTTCATACAGATGGTCCGCTTATACAGGTTAATTATAATACAGCATGTTTAAATGAAACAAAATGATTATATTTTAATAAAATCGAAACGTATGTTTTTGTTACAATTTATATCACAGTATCATTTATTCAAAAACACAACGTATTTAATTAGTATGGAAAAAACTATCAATAGTGCTTTATTATTGATAGTATATTTTTTATAATTTTACTTTTATTTTTTATAATTTCTAAGACAAAGCAGTGTTCGATATCGTTTAATTGAGACAACAATTTTTTATTATTTTCTATTGTTGATGCCAGTTTAATTCTTTAACATGTTTCTTGCAGGATGTCATTCGCTTAAGATTGCAATTTCCATTGTTCCTCCATTTAGTCATAATTTCTTTTTGAGACAATATTTTGTGGATCTGTGTTTTCTCCATGTTAAATTTTTCTGCTAATGCTCGTTCAGAAAGACCTTTCTTACTGTCTTCAATTGTTTTTATTTGTTGTTCTAAATTCAAGGCATTAACTTTCTGCGTAGCCCATGGTTTAGCCATGTTTCAACATCCAAAGTGCAGTAATAGCATCACATGTATATGAGATTCCATTTAATTAATACGCTTGCATAAAACACAAATATCCAGATCTGGTGGCTGATTGTTTTCGCTTTCCCAGTGTTCCCTTTATCACTTTGTCATAGGCCTTCAAGTTATTATTTTTAATGGTTTTGATACAAAATTTAAATACCATATCATAAATACAAATCTAAGGAACGTGCATATTAAAAAGATATCGCATTAAAGTAGAAATGACACTGTGATTTTTGTTATTCCAGCGCTCCACATCATTCTCGTGGTATGAATGATGGGAAAAAATTTGTATGGGGCAATTTTTTTCAATTGTAGTGGTTTGTCTTAAATGAAATTTAAGTTTAAAACAAAGCAGTACTGATGTGAGCAGTAAAGATAGACAATTAGTAATGATGTTAAAAAATTATGGTTGTCATAGACGGTTTCACTTTGTTTGGTCTATTAAAATGATGGTCATGGTCGTGTTAGGGAGGTGGTCGTCTAATGGAGGGTCAAATAGCATTATTTCTATGGGAAAAAATTTAGTTCCCATAAAACCATGGTTGTCATGTCAGGTGGTCTTATACAGGTGGTCATAAAGTCAGTTTTCACTGTATATGGTATATAAAATAATTTAAAACCTAGTTGCCAAATCTACAATAAGATAAATACTGATTACAAACAATCAAAATAAATCATAAACAAATACAATATACATATCTGACACAACATTCATAAATTTTATACATTTTATATCATTATTTTATCATATATAGTAATAATTTTAACGTACTCCTCAATATTGTACCATTGTTCAATTCCTATTTTATATTAGTTGTATATAGCTCAAATCCATGCTGAAGATAAGTCATATAGTTTTTCCTAGTTAATAACTTTCATATGTCATGTGTTTTTCATAATTTTCAATTTTTTAGCTGTCTCACCATTTACTTCTCACTACTTATGAGACATATGTCCCATGCAATATTCTTTAAACTCTAAACAATAACAAATGCATTATAATTTGTTTTCTTTCTTTCCCATTGGATCTCTGACATGTTATGATTGGTTTCTATTCAAAAAACTGCTGGTAGATTACATCTCTAATTAAACTACTTAAAGTATTACAATTGTATCTCTAATTATTTATTTATTTATTTTTTTGCACCTAATGCAAAATGTCTTCTGCATATTTTGGATGTTAAAAGCCATTGAATAATTTATTTATAGTCATTATGTATATAAACTAACTTTTTAAGATAAAAATTTGAATTCTGTATGATTGGTACAGTTTTTATTATGTGAATGTAATATTTTTCTATTTCTGGGACATATATGACTTGCTGTTATTTTTTATTTATTAATGAGACAAATGTGCCAATGGTAATCAATAATGGTATATATTATTTGTCTCTTGTATTATAATGTAAGCTATCACTCAGGGCATTTGTTATTTTATATCTATTATCATGAGCAAATGAAGAAACTACTGATAATCAACTGATATATATATATCTATATATACTTAACATACAGAGTGATTCACAAAGGTTGTGCCAAAAGTTACAGACTTGTAGAGGATAAAATTCTGAGTAAAAAAGTTTATTGTCATTGTTTGATTTGAGATACTGTTTAAAAGGTATAACATGTGAAAGTTTTGTAATATCATTTTTTTGATACATGAGAGACAAGAAACAAGATAAAACTAAGTTTATAGACTTAAATTAACAAAATTGTAAAGTAATGCAACTTTAGTTAATTAATAATAATAGATGAAATATTCAAAATGGCTCTCTTGAACAGTAATGCAGGCCATGCAACATCATCTTATAGATTGGCAACATTTTTGAAAATTTTGTGGCTATTTTAAATTAGTTCAAAACCTGCCATAATGTGGTCTCGTAGAACTTCAATGTTAGCAACCTGGGTAGCATACATTTGAGTTGTGAAATATCCCCACAAAAAAAGAAAGCCAATGGATTTTAATCGGGAGAGCATGCAGGCCATGCAATTAATCCCATTCTACCAACCCACCGATTTGGAAACTTTGTATTAAGAAAACTTCTGGCAGTGCGATTAAAATGTGCTGGTACATCATCATGCATAAATAACATTTGACTACAAATTTCCAGAAGAACATTTTCCAACAATGAACCAAGTTCTTTTTCCAAAAAATGTCAGTAGTTTTGGCCATTGGGCCTGGATGGTAAAAATTAGGATCCAATCAAATGATCTCAACAATGCCTGTCCAAATGTTAACAGAAAATTGTTGTTGATGCCGAGATTGATGAACTGAATGAGGATTTTTTCAGTCCATTGATGAATATTGTGGAAGTTCAGTATGGCATTTCTTGTGAAACTTGATTCATTAGTAAATAGCACATTATCAGAAAAGTGAGAGTCAGCACATTGTTATAAAAACCATTGACAAAACAACTTTTTGTTGAAAATCAGCTTGCAAAAGGTCCTATACATGTTGGACATGATATGGATACAGTTTGTATTCATGAAGAATTCTCCAAATTGTTGATTGTGGAATATCTATTGTTGTGACTATATTTCTTGTACTAGTTTCTAGAACCTCCATGATCCTATTAAGCACCTGTTCTTCAACAGCAAGTGTTTGAGAAATTCTGGTTAATCCAGTCACTGATAGCAGGCAAAAAGGATCCACTTTCCTGAAAACTGCAATCGATATTTGCAAACATAACTCTGAATGGATGTCTGCATTGCAGGAAAGTTCTCCTTCACAAACAGTCCACCAATCTACTATTCTCACTTTTGTGCCATAAATGAGATATATATCTACCAATTCTGCATAAGAATAGTGATCCATAACACACTCAAAAAGATTGTAATAAGCAATACACAACTATAAAACCAGGAAGAGTTAGAAATTTAACATTCAAAAATGAATGCTGCATTTATAATATAATTGTGTCATTTAAATAATCAAGCACTAATTTAATAAACAATCTATTTTCCATGCTCTAAATTTTTAGAATAGTTTTTAACTAGGTAAAATTTATAGATGATTTTAAAATTGCAAATAAACAGATTTTTAAAATATTTTTTGACTGAACCAGAAATGTCGCAAAATTTTTGCATATTATATTTTTTTAAATGGAGCCTCAAATCAAGAAAACATGACTAGACTTTTTAACTCAGAATTTTATCCTCTACAAGTCTGTAAATTTTGACACAACCTATCCTATATATCAGGATTGTCCAACCCATAGCCTAGTGTTGTAATGAATGCAGCCCAACATAAAATCATAAATTTCCTTAAAACATAAGATTTTTATGTACTTAATGAAGTTTTTATTATTTAAATATTTATCTACATTTCCTATTTTTATGTTTTAAATTATCTATTATTTCAGTGATTAAAACCCTTCTTGACCTGCTCAATAATTTTTTAAAAATTTCTGAACAAAAAGAAGTCAAAGATTATTATCCTATAACATTTTTGCTTATTTGTCATGGTGGATATCATATATTATACATTATTTAACTTTTTTGCTTAACAACTATCGTTAGAATTAGTTTATTTTATGTGCAGCTCAAGACAATTTTTTTTCTTCAGATGTGGCCCATAGAAACCAAAAGGTTGAATACCCCTACTGTATATAATAATAAATCAGATGATCATTCTGAAAGTTTTATCAAATGATTCACATGAAAATAAGAATAATTTGTAGAACTGATGGGAACATGATGATTATAATGAATATGAAGTATGAAAACCATCATCATGCCAATAATATATCATTATTATTATATCAATCCAATATCAGTATTGTCTCATAATTTTTTGAAATGTCCATAAAATTATATTATTATTAAATAATCCAGATTGAATCGGTTCATCATCATCTACATTATAATTCACAAGAATCATAAACAGATGTAATATTTTTTTATAATCTTGTAGAAATAAACAATAAAAAATAATCTTGTATCTATTATTATTGAAAGTTTTGAATTTGCAGTATTTATTCAAATAAATAACCCAAAACAATATAATAATATAGCAGTGGAATATATGTGTTTCCCTGTATCCCTTTTTGGCAATCCAAAATAGTTTGGTTTTGCTAGCTCAAGAAAAACTCATAAACACACACATGCATATGCGCACAAAAAATTTTCCAAAAATAAAGCAGAAAAAATTGATAATGAAAGGGTTAGAACTTTTTTGTATGTCTTAATATATTCATATCCTGCCAACTGATTTTGATTTTTCATATTCGGTTGCTGTTGTAGCTAACCTTGTATTTTGCCTAAGATCATTCTTATATTCAACTATTTTTAATTTCTTAGAAGTCAAATTAATACGTTTTATCTTATTGAAAGAATTTGTTATAAAATGGGATCTTATAGATTCTATTTTATAACAACTATCAGCTATAAGTGGCAGTAAGTAAGTAACTAAAAGATAATGCAGCTTTTTTGAAAACAATTCTTTTTCCAAATACATTTTATAATTTCTTCTTAAAATTATGTACTGGTGCACAATATACCATATTGTTATATGCTGTCATATTCTTATTTCCATTCTTCTGGTTACACAGCGTGAGACTTTTTTATTTCATTAAGTCTTGTACAACTCTTCTAACAATTCTTGTTATGAATAACTGAACTAAACTTCTTGTTTATAATGAGGAAAGTTTATCCTCTCTGTCTTGTTCAGATGGTTATGACTTAAAGAGCATCATTCTCTTATATCCTCAATCCTACATTCCTCATCTGTAATTTGTATCGTAAATTTAAATAAAATTATTTTGTTTCTTAATTCCTTTATATATCTGAAATTCATTAGATAATCTATATAATATGCATCTTAATGGAAGACCAACACCAAATTTCACTCTATTGTTTGAATTTTGAACTAATTTTTTTCTTAAATCAAAAATGCATATTTAAGAAAAAGAGATTTGTCAAATAGTCCTTTCTAAGAGAGCTTAGAACACCTATCTTTAATTATAATCCCTGTATTTCAGATGTAATATCAATTAATAATAATTTTTATTTATACTGTGGATCTGCCAGGACAAAATAAACAGGTGTTTAGGCCTAATGTGGTCATATGTGGCGATCATGTGTCGATTTGAACGGGTGAATGAAATCCTCTGATACAGTGACGACAACTACACGGTTTAATTAACCAAGGATCTTTATTTGAGAGAGAGATAAAATAATACATATCATTTTGGAGGATAAATACCTGTATATATATAGTATATCAATAATGTACAGGAAATCGGAAGCGATGACTTTCTTTGCTTTCTTCTTTTAAACAGTCTTTAGTCCAAAATAAATATTAGTCTTTAGTCCCTTAAACACAAGTTCTTTTTCTTCAAACAAAATATCGAATACTCTTGATACAGCTATTGATAGGCCAGCACTGCAAATTGAAAAATCTTGGTACAACTAAGGACGGAATAGCAGAGCACAGAGGGAAATCTTAGCACCAACTCCTTTTTGGATTGCATCCCACAGAGAGAAATCTCGACACCAACTGACTGTTTTCTTCTCATCTGAAACTTATATCTTTGACATTATCTTTCACTTTTTTCCCGGGAAAGATAATGTTTCATATTTTATTTGTTCTTTAGATACTCGTGTTTTTAGAATTATGATTCTATTACACTATTGTTTCTGGCCATGTGATACTTCACTTCCCTTCTTTGTTTTAAACAATTCACAAGTTCTAGACATTACAACAAAATCAAATAATTATTTAACAGAAATCAAATTCTTGACACTTTAAAAATTTATCTATTGAAGTCTCCTGGGACCTTACAATTATTATGATATTTAATTATATTTAATATATTATTTACTTAATGTAACAGTAAATTATTTTATAAATAATATATAAAGAATTTTCTTTCATTAGGTGAAAACATGTAAAATAGCTTATCATGTGACATGTGCCTTTATGAATGGATTGGAAATGAAAGCTATTATTGGTGATACTGAAGAAGATGGAATTAAATTAAAAGTAAATATATATTTTATTAAGACACCCAAATTTTAAATTCTTAGTAATTTAATATGTTGAATCTTTATGCATATTTTTAACATTTTGTAAATAAAACCTTAATTTGCAGAAAACTTGTAAACAAGTTACAATAACAGTTGTAAAATGCAGAACTGAAATTAAATTAATTATTAAATTAAATTTAATTTTAATTATGTTAAAATTATTTTTATACTAAAATAAGTAAATTTTTAAAATGAAATATTCAATTAATATAGAATATATTAATAGAGACTATCCCAACCCTATGGGATGCTTTATAATAAATAATATCTTTATTGTTAATAAGCATAAATTGTAATCCACTATATATTTTTGTATGTTTATAATATTTAAGATTTCAAATAAATCCAAATTTACAAGCCAAATTCTAGCCCTTGAATTATAACGGAATAATTTAAATTAAAAAATTAAATTAAATTAAATTTTTCCGTTATAATTCAAGGGCTAGAATTTGGCTTGTAAATTTGGATTTATTTGAATAAGTTCCCTTGAAGTTTGTATTGTAAGGTCTAAGATTTAAGATTTATTTATATATACAGCAATACCTTGCATAGTCCGGGTTTCACTATAGTCCGAATTGTAATTGTTAATAAAAAATTTTTAATTCACTTTATTTTTTTAGAATAAATATGAAATATAAGTGTGCTTGTTACTTACTACCTACATGTGACTCAAATAGCCACTATGACGAGCTGAGACAAGCAGGTGGCTGCTCTAGTGTTGCCAAATTTATCTGAACATTTGTTATAGTGGCTGTCTCTCAAGTGCAATGTTGTCAGTTGTTTACCATAAACACTTAATTGAATCATTGAATGGGAACGAATACTGGCATAGTTATTTGCGACTCATCAGCCCGCGGCGGATCACTTTAAGTGGGAACCCGCCTTTACGCAGAGCGCCATTCTACGTTTAGAATGGCGCCGAGCGGCCGACATGGAGAAAGCAAATGCATTCACCTGCTGGATGAGTCCTCTTTAAGGGCTCGGATCTACTTTCTGTCCTCTTCTATCTATTGTAAATCTTTATAAAAGATTTTAATGTTTAATGCATATGAAATAATTACTAATGTAAGAATTTATGATTTAAATATATATTATGGACAAATCGAAAATTTCTTGGAACCAATTATAATTTTTCCCATAGGTTATCTACCTCGAATAGTCAAGTTTCAATTAGTCCGGTAATATGCGAGGTATTGCTGTATTTTATTATTTATTTATTTATTTTAATTTTAAATGTTCTTACTATGTTCTATTTAAATGTTCTTTTATTCAAAATAATTTGATTTGTTCTGTCCGTTTATTTTTAACTTGTAGTTACTGATGATGGCTTTATTAAGCTGAAAGATTGTTAACAAGTATTAAATATAAATTTTTTTGCTTAAACAAGTGTTGAAGACTGATTAATTGATAATACTAATAAGAAGCAAAAGTTTATAATGCTGATTTTGATATATTATTATAATTATAGTTTTAAAAATTGTTTTGTTTTGCAGATACATGCATATTGGAATCTTGAAATTGATTTCATTATTAAGAGACGTTGTATAAACATTTACACATTATTACTACAAATTCCACTTCTACAAAACAATCATAATACCGGTTGATTGTTTTTTAGGAGTGGAATTTGTAGTGATAATGTGTAAATGTTTATACAACGTCTCTTATGACGTCATTTTTTGAGTTGCTTATTTTGTAGGGGGTTGGCTTCTCTCCGTTCTCTATATTCATTACAGCTGAAGTTGACTACTGATAAGGTCGAAAGCGTTTCTGTTAATAAAGTATTTATCCTGTTCAGAGCTTTGTATTTTGTGTGCATCTAAAATTTGACTCAGTGCTCTTTAAAAATGGTGAATTATTTCTCTATATTTAGTTGTTCTGAGTCATTAAATTGTAGAAACATCAGTCAAAACATCTAAAATTTGAACATTTACAACAATAAATAAATGCTAAACATTTAAAAAGGGCATTTAAATTCACACACATTATATGCATGGATTTAAATGCTTTTTGCTATATTATACAGTACAATTGGTTTTGTAGCAGAAACTCTGTTGTCTGCTATGAAATGTGAAAATTTAAAATGACAGTTAAGATGATGAGCCCTCTAGTTTTACTGGCATATAATGTAAATAACTTCCATTCCCAGATTGTGCCTAAGTTCATCTGCATTAAAGATCATATACTTATCTGTCAATAATAATAATAATGAATAAAAATTCTTCAACATTTATATGCACAAATAATTTCATTATTATTAAAAGTTGCTTGATTTGCTATATTTTCCACTTTTTTAGATAAATAAAGCATTGAATAATCATATACTATTGATTTTTTTTGGTCTTTACTTAATTTTATTCTGATCAAATTTCATTATTCAGATCAAAACTCTCTTTTTAATGTTATGTTTATGAGAATTTCATTATCAATTTACAAGTTTTTATTTTATGAGCAATTGCCAGGTTTAAATAAACTCATAAAAGTGGTTACTATATGTATTTAAAATATTATACTTTACAATAATACTTTATAACTTACAGAAGTTACTGATTGCTGTTGTAATTGATTATATAAATCAGTAGATAAGTGATGATGTGGTGCAGAAGAACCCTATATCAAAAATATAATCAGTATACAAATAACAAAATTTTACAAGATTAATTAAAATATTTCAAGAAAAATGTATAACTCACTTCTTGTATGGATGTTGAATTTATGCAATTCCCATCTTGAGCAGTCCTCAATAACTGTGGTCCAAGAATAGGAACTCCATCAACATGTGTATTAGTAGACTGAGATCTAGAAGATTGTCTTAATGCTGCAACCATTCTCATATCAAAAGATTGAGGGTCATGTTGAACAGACACAGGGACCTAGTAATTTTAACATAATAAATTTTAATAAACAATCAAACATTGCTGAATTAACTTAAAATTTTCTATTAATGTAACTATAGGCATTCTTAGTTTTACAAAGGCTGTATGTTTCTTAAAAATTATTAGGTAAAAATATATAAAATGAAATTCATTTTTTTTTTAAATTCTTAAACTCAGCACTACAAGCAAGTATTTTAATAGTTTTACAGGAATAAAACTATTAAAATACTTGCTTGTAGTGCTGAGTTTAAGTATTTTAAAGATTTAAAATTAGCAAGTTACATTTTCTTATGGTTTAGAAATTCATTTTTATTAAATCCAATGTATAAATTTCTGAATGTTTTTTCCTCCTAAAAAAAACCACCATTTTTTATCTATTGAAACATTCAAAGCATTGAAATAAATACAATACTGTACAGCAGGTCTGACTACAAAAATCAACTAAAAAATTTCCATGAAAATCCAAAACTATGTAAAACCAACAATGCTTAAATTTGATATATGTAAATGAGTGCAGTAACAAACAGAATGATCAAATGAAATTTATATGCATACTTTATACCTAGATAAAAAAATTTAAGACCTAAATGATATTTTTGCAAAAAAGTACAACTTCAATAGGCTAATCAAAAGATATTTGCAAAACTAGAGAGATTTCGTTCAATGTCTCAGGAAACATTGAAATATGAATTGTCTATTTAACATGGAACAGGTCATTTCTATATGGTTAATGACAGAATACTGCAAATGAATCACTATTAAAAATCTGTTCATAGTTCCTTGCCTGCAGAAAAAATATCACTTATTTCTCTTTTTAATTTTATACATATATAGATTTTTTAGATTTACAAAGGTAACTAGGATCTTAAAAACTGTTCAATTTTCATAAATTGAAAACTCATTCCCATTAATTCTATTGTAAAAATTTCAATTGGTTTTGTGTATTAGAAAGTCACTGCCATTTTACTCATTGATATTAAAGCATTCCAAAAATATTAATAGAATAATAGAATATTAATAGAATTAATAGAAAGAAAAATGAATGGCAAACACCCAAGGGAAAGACCAAGAAACAGATTCATGGATGACATAATGAGATAGATATGTGATCATTAAAAACGTTCATTTTCACACAAGCTGCTAACAAGAAGCAATGCTGCCCACCAACCTTCTGGTTGAGGAGAGGATGATGATTATCAGTGCTCGAAATAATTTCAAAAATTAAGTGGCCAAAAAAAAATTCTGATCGCCAATACTTCTCCCCAAAAAAGAAAAAACACTTGCATAAATTTACCAGCAAATATGTTTCTCACAACACGATTGGGAAGTACCACATGGTACACTAATAGTGCTTTTCACAACGACCATGTCAAAAATATCACGTCAATCATTAAATAATTCCATTGTAATTCAAGGGCTAGATTTTGGCTAGTATATTTGGATTTACAATTGGTAATATAATTGAAACCGGAAACCATTGCTCTAATTGGTAACATTCTGTTGATACCAAATTCACATGACACAAGAGTTTAAATACTTTAAACAACAAAAAAAGTCCATTCAATGAAATTTGGCAGTTCAGAATTGAATCAGTTCATTCTAATATAATTCTTGAGGGGTTACAATGCATGTTTAGGTAAATAATTATAGTTGAATTCTTTCATCAGCATTTCCCATTTACTGTTGATCATTGTCTGATCATTAAATCAATGTCCATTTTCAACAGTTATTGGGTCAAGTGTGTATATATATATATACACTCAAAAAAAATAATAATAATTTTCATAATTCATAATATCAGAATTGCAATCATAATGTTTCTTAGAATTTATATAAAACATTAAGAAAGATGTTAAAGAAATTTATTTATCTATAAACAATTACCATATTTACTTCATGTTGTGTTATTCTCTTTTTATCCTGTTATTGATATTTTAAAGTATGAAAAGAGTAGTAGATATGAGTATTTTTATATTTTCATTTTAGAAAATATGGTATTTTCTGAATATAATGTGATTTTTAAAAAAATCAACATCAGATATAATTATGACATTATTATTTAAAGTTATGAGATAAATTGTTTTATTATATGACTTTTATTAAAATCTCTGCCATTTTGTTTTCTTTGTATGACTATAACAAGTGTTCAGTTGATTTGCATATTTCTGAATTATCCTGCATTTTTTCAAATTAGATAGTATGAAATTTTTAAAATGTATTTAATAATAACTATTTTACTATTTGCAACAAAATATTACAAAAATTTTTGTGAACCAATAAATACATACACAAAATATAAATATACCTGTGTATATAATAATAATATATTATTTATGCATTAATTTTATTTTTAATAAACAACGAAAACTTTATGCTATTCTTTATAAGGTCTATGTTAATTCCAAGCAAAAACAAAATTTTTATAATACAAGTAGTTCCCAACTTTTTAATTAATTCAGATCTAGAAATTGCTCATAAAATAAGAATTTGTAAATCAAGAATCAATTTCCTACAGACTTAATGTTAAAATCCAGTGTTCTGGTTTCAGAAATGCAACTGACCACAATAAAATTAAGTAAAGACCAACAAAATTAATAGGTGATGAATAAATAATGATTTATGTATCTAAAGAAAAAATATAGCCTTTAAAATCAAGCAAATTATAATAATAATAAAATTATTTGTCATATAAATTATTTTTTATTAACATTCACAAATTACTGCATTTATCCTAAATTATTGAAAATAATGTAACATTCAAGCTTCTAAAAATTCTTTATTTGGAGTATTTTGGTTATTAAATAAATATCAATAACCAACAGCACTCTGAATAAAGAATTTTTAGTAACTAACTGTGTAAAGTGCTTGAATGTTATATTATTTTCAATTATTTTTTATTATTATTAAGAAATAAGTAGATGAGCTTTTATACAGATGAATTATTAGATAAGGCAGAAACTAGAAATGGAATTGTTTACATAATTTGCCAGAAAATCAAAAGATATACTATTATTAATATGAAATATTAGTTTTTATATACAATTAAAATTACAATGATAAAATAAATTTTCTTTTAAAATACCTCTGTTTGTTATAAAAAATAATAATAATTTTTTATTAATGTTTTGTTTATTATAAATCATTGGTTTTTCAGTATTTTTTGAGATGTAGAACTCTGTAAATAAAAAATTGTATATATGGATATATATATATTTTCATATCTTAATATAAAGAGTGAATATAAAGGTTTTCCCTAATTAAGAAAAATCATAACTTAAAAATTATGCTAGATAGAAACATGCAAATCTGTAACATTATATAGGCCAGTTCTCGAGTTTTTTTATTGTACAGATGTGTAATCTGTGGATGATCTAGTTGGTACTGCATCACCAGCAGTAATGGCTCTAGAGCTTTTAGTACCCCAATCGAAAATTTTTGTTGTGTCCCTCATATTGTCAGTTTTGAAAATAAATAAATTCATAAAAATATCACACTTTACAAAACTTTTATTTTTTAAAATAATATTTTACAAAAATTACACACTATATTTATTGTTTATTATATTGGATAAAAATATCACACTTTACAAAACTTTTATTTTTTAAAATA
This sequence comes from Olivierus martensii, assembly GCA_000484575.1. NCBI lineage: Eukaryota > Metazoa > Arthropoda > Arachnida > Scorpiones > Buthidae > Olivierus > Olivierus martensii. The sequence continues at coordinate 14,304 of AYEL01081690.1, read as the reverse complement.
ATATTTTACAAAAATTATACACTATATTTATCATTTATTATATTATTGTATGAATTCTTGTCCTCTGGCTGCCCAGTCCGCTCACTGCTTAAATTATGTGTAAAAAATAATTGTCTTACTACAACAATAATAATAACAAATCACAAAATATTGGTGCCCTGAGCAAGCACTCTGCTTAGTCATATATTGATTGTGGTGATCCCTGATCACCACTATCGAAATGGCATCTATGAAGGAGATGCTACACTTCAGTTAAAAAAGTTACAGCTACGGATAGTTTTGCAACCAAATGGTATACTGCCACATATTTAATGTTTTTCAATTTTTGGATACAACAATACAATATTTCCTAATTGATGGATTGAGAGGAATAGTCATCATATTCATTGGATATTATCCCTCTTGACTTTTTTTATTAAGAACAAAGTATATTCAATATCAGTTCTTGATATTGAAATTTTGAAGGCAAGAATAATTAATGCTTTAGCAATAGTGACTCATGAAATATTGGAGAAAACATGGAGAGAAATCAAATATTGATTAGAGGTTCTTCAGATAAAAATGGAACACATGTTGTCTAAACTAATATGGTCTGAATGATAAAATTTTTATCAGACAAAACAAGTTTGGCCTAAAATCAAGTTCTTCCTATAACATATACAAGGAAATTTTACTTACATTATATACAGGATATTAATATGAATAGGAATCGTAGACTTAATGTTTTAATCTCTGTTTTAATATGAATTTTAAATTATATTACATTTAACAAAAAATATTGCATAATGTTTAAAGAATATTTAAAGAATCTCTGAATTCAATGGATTTTGGTTCGAAAATGATTGTTATAAATAAAACACAAGGAAAGTCTGGAATTATATATTGAAGATATTTTTATGTAATTTCAGGTATGAAAGGGAGGATACATTTACAGCGCTTAATTTGCCAGTAAAAAGTCATAATTTATTAGATTCGCTTGATCAATTTGTTAAAGGAGAGTTATTAGAAGGTGACAATGCTTATTTTTGTGAAAAATGTGGAGAAAAAGTAAATAGAGATTTCATGAATCTATAAATCATAATTCAAAAATTATTTTATTAATTTTTAATATTTATTTTCGTTTTTTTTATTTTAGAGAAATACCATTAAAAGAACTTGCATTAAATCATTACCACCTGTACTTGTGATTCAATTAAAAAGATTTGGATATGATTGGGAAGCTAACAGAGCTATGAAGTTTGATGATTACTTTAAGGTTGGATTAATTTTTTTATTTTTTTATTGAAAATTAAATATATTTCAATATTTATTTTATACAGTAATGAAAAAAATTATTGCATTACCCTATAAGTTTGTCGGAATATAGAAATATACATGAATTATTGAATCGGTAAAAACTAGAGACATATTTTTCTGTTTTTCTGGCTGCAGAAACCATCTAATTAGATTTTTAAAATAATTTTTCAAATTGCTACAATACTATTTAGAGCAGGGCTGTCCAACTCATGGCACGAATCTTCGTGAAATTTTGGCTCCACTAACGGTTCAAGATACATAGTAGCTTGCTGTTTGCGCTCTCCTGTCAAATACTGAAGAAACACCTAAAATTCTTTGTCCTCCTCCCATTAAGTTAGTGCTGTAATGAATGCAACCTAACATAAAATTATAAATTTATTTAACACACTGAGATTTTTATGTAGTTAATGAAGTTTTTATTATTTAAATATCTGTCTACATTTTCTATTTCCATTTTCTAAAATATTTCTTATTTCAGTGATTAAAACTTCTTGACTTGCTCAATGATTTTAAAAAATTTCTGAACGAAAAGAAGTCAAAGATTATTATGCTACGAAATTTTTGCTTATTTGTTATGGTGGATATCATATATTGTACATTATTTATTAACTTTTTGCTTAACAACTATCATTGGAATTAATATACAGTATATTATGCATGGCCTGAGACAATTTTTTTCTTCAAATATGGCTCAAAGAAGCCAAAAGGTTGGATACTCCTGGTTTAGAGCAACAAGCAATTTAACTCACAAATTCACTAATGCATATCCAATTATATTATAATATATGAAGTTATGCAGTAAATATTTTTGTTGTTTGCATTGCTTACTATTGTTGAACATTATGAGTACTCAGGGCCGCTGAGAAAAATTTTTGGGCCCGTGATAAGTTTGTGGTTCGGGCCCCACTTAAAAAAGTGCATCACTTTGGTTTAATAAAAATCTTTCATGAGATTCAATAACATAACTGACCTATATTTTTTTTCTGTATGGCATAACACAGCTTTCCACCAAGTGGGTACTAAGCGACAGATTATTCCAGAGCCATCATGGCTACTTATGGGTGAAAGATGAGATTTAAGAGGTAGATCCAGATCCATTCTGAAAAACTTGAGTATGAGACCCAGAAACTGAACCTGGATACAGCTGGCACAACTCACTTTTATCTTGGCCTAAAATTGATCTTTTGAATTGTTTGATAAATAATTTTGTACTTATCAAACAGTGTTACATATAAAATAGTTTATTTTGGCATGACTGCTTTGGATGGTAGGCGGTGCACTCTGGTGGTGCCTGTGTACTATCAGACATGTTATATGACACAGGTCCCACCAGTCGGGCCCTTTTCAATGCCAGCCTATGACAAAAGTCTCAGATGTTACCCCCTTCTCAGTGGCCTTGCCAGCACTAAAGTATTTTCACATATTTATCAGCTTGATTAGCTGAATTCGAAATAATAATAAATTTAAACGTCAGAATTATTTCAGTGTATCAGAACCCTTAGCCAGGCTAGATATTGTATATTGCAGAATCATCCCATTAGATATTGAGATTTTGGAAAGACGTGATGATTAGGCAAATCACAATATTATAATGAGACTCAGATATAATCCCTCCATCAAAGAAGATTCATGGGAATGTTCTATTAATATTGATGAGCTTTTTAATGTATCAATTACAGACAAATACAAAATGCTTTCGCATTAAATCATTAAAATTAAATTCGCATTAAAATTAAAATTAAGTTTCGCATTAAAATTAAGTTTTATTGAAAACATGTTTGATTTAAAAAATATTTCAAATTTCATAATACCTTTCCGAAGTTTGTAATTATTGTTTTTCTTAAATATAATACACTTCATTATATTATTTTATTTACAGTTTCCATGGTTATTAGAAATGAATCCGTATACATCTGATGGAATACGTGAAGAAGAATTATTAAAAGATCAGAATGAAGATGGAAGTGAATTAATTAAATCAAATACCAAAACAAATAGCTTTTTGTATGAACTTGTTGGTGTAGTTGTTCATAGTGGACAAGCCAATGCTGGACATTATTACTCCTATATTAAAGAAAGGAGGTAATATTTAAAGATACTAAAGGATAGCATATCAGAATTTATAGTATTAAATATAATTCAACAGTTTTTAATTCAGTTTAACAAAAATTATTACCAGTTCTAGACTAAAAGCTATAAAAATTTTAAAATATTCATTTTCATCTTAAAAAATGATAGAAAAAATTGTTGAATTATGATTCAGTAGTTCTTTTTTCTGAATTGATTGATTATAAAGTAGTTGTTGAGAAAACGTATAAATAACATTTAAAAAATTTCTATTTTTAGACAAGATAATATATCAAACGTTGGAAAATGGTTCAAATTTAATGATACAACAGTTGAAGAATATGATCTTAATGATACTTCATTAGAAGCAGAATGCTTCGGAGGAACATATAAAGCTAAAGTCAGAGATTCTGGTAAATAATAAGAATATTTTAAGCAATTATAAAATGAAACTGAATGGATTTATTTTAATTATAAGTAATTTCAGGGAATTCTTATCCTGAAATCCGACAAAGATATTGGAATGGTTACATATTATTTTATGAGAGAATGGAAGAAGCAATAAAAACGCCTAGAACACCTCGAAAAATACCTGGAAGATTTTCATTCAGGAAAACAGAAAAAGATAGCATTGGTACACCAAATAAGTAAGTATCATAAATTTAATTATGATAGTGATTGATTAAAATAAAAATTCATGTTATATTTTTATTTGTTAATAAAGAACGTTAAGGAAAAGCCATCAGAGTAGTACCCATAGACATGGTGACAGCTTAAGCCAGTTAACACAATTGGTTGACAGAGGTGAAAGACAAGGACTTTTTTTAGATAAAATGCCAGCTAGAATACAACAATTAGTGCGAGAAGAAAATTTAGTTTTTATGCATAATAAAGATATATACAGTAATTCTTATTTTAACTTTGTACAGCAATTAGTTACTTGTAATGTTGTGAGTAAAAACATTTTTAATATTTTTAAAATTAACAAAACTCCTTTCTAATTTATTTTATATTTCAGGGAAATTCAAAAATTTCTGATTTTTCAAAATTAATGATTGAAAGTCTGAAATTAAGTGTCAATTTCCTTTTTAATACTTATTTTCGTTACAAACGAAAGATCAGGTGAGTTTATTTTCAGTTTAATAACTGTAATTTCGTAATTTAAAGTTTATGTAAACATTTTCTTTACGTTATGCAATAATTGTTGCATTTAATAATAGTTTAATATATTTAATTTATTAAAGGTTACATTAAGCCTTTGTTTACAAAACAATTTTGTAAGAATTAATGACAAAATAGAGGAGAAAAAAAAATATTAATGGTTCTAAAAACCAAGTGTTCTCTTTAGACACACATTATTTCGATTAAATATCTCATAATGAATAAAAAATTCACTGAGAAAATGCCGTTTTGTAACATTTAAAGAGACTTGACATCACTATTTAGGAGATAATTACATGTTGATATGTGTATACGAAGATTTAAATTTGTTAAAAGGAGGTTATATTTTATATTGAAATTTGACAGCTACATCTCCTATTTAAATAAAAAACTTTTAAAATTTGGAACTGTTTATTATAATATGCATTATAATAATTAAAACTGGTGGTCTTGAACTCATTCTTTTCAAAGGGCCATTTTAGACATTTGGTTTGTTGGAGGGCTGCATTTAAAATTGTGCATTATGAGGAAAAAATTTTATATGAACTAAATAGCTAAAATAATTAATTTTTGATATTATTTACATATTAATTTTTTTAATAATATACTGCAATTCATATTCAAAATTATAAAGTCATTTACGAATGATGGAATTTTTTTAATACAAAACTATATTACTAATTTATAAATCTATTATGCTTTGATGAATTTCAATACAACTTAATAAAACACTTTAAAGTTTAGTAATTTTCAAATATTTCATGAAAATATTTGTGATTTTTTTTTTCTGAATATATATGCTCTTGCAATTATAATAAATGCAATGCAAATCACAAAAAAAGGCATTATAGGCTATGAGTTTGAAACCGCTCATTAATTACATTCATAAACAACTCATTAATTACATTTTGTCACTTGCCGACTTCTTTGTTTTGTGCACATACAAAACTGAGAAATCAGAAAATGGCAAAAAATGTATTGTTATTTTTGGCATCTGAAATGCAGAGCTTTTTTTAATATTTTAAGTTATTTATAAGCTGATATAATTGAATATATAATAAAGTATTGGATTACATAAAAAAAGTAATTAAAATAAATATTAATATTTCTTTAATTAATAAAAGTGCATATTAATTGAATCAAAATCCATCTATTTTCAGATGCATTTCACTATCTACTTTACTATAATCTATGGATTAATCGAATAGCTCTATTAAGTGAAAAATAAACTCGTATCTTTATTTCCAAAGACCTTTCGGCTTAATTAAGCCATCCTTAGCGGTTCTTTATACTAACCAGGTTAGTATAAAGAACCACTGAGAATGGCTTAATTAAGCCGAAAGGTCTTCGGAGAATTTTTCCTCAACTGCTAGTAGTGCTTTAGTTAAATTGTAATATTGAGTAAGAGTATAAGCAGTCTTTGAAACAAGTTGGCCTGATACAGCATTATTAATCACTGTACTTATTTTTTTGCATAATATTTGTTAAAAACTGCTCATCTTATTTTTATTTCCAAATTTGTGCTATTGAATTTTCCAATAATCATTCAATGAAATCTTGGCTCAGTAGTTATAATTGAGATTTCAGCAGTTGATGTAGATGTTCATCTATGAATCTTGTCACTGTTTCATTGCGATTCATAATTGAGAAAGATTTTTTCCAAATGTTAGACATTTTCACAAAAAAGATATTTGATGATAATTCTATGATATATAAAATTAGATAATTGAGAGCTGGAAATCCTCAATTTTTTAAATTCTTTATCTTAGTAGTCCTTCTATAAGTTCCATCTATATATTTATTAATAAGAATATAAATATACCTGTAAAATCAATTGCTTATTCATATAAAGTGAAGAATAATGATTTTCAAAGTGAAACCTGTTAGTTGGATTAATCAGTTTTTAGTTTAACTTCCTGATTGAAAGAAAATGCAATATTTATAAACTTAGTGAGGAGTTTATAATTATTTTTACAGTACAGAAAATATATTCATCTTGTAATTTGTACTTTTGGCATTTTTGTTGTATAGTGTGTGTTAAACATGTATTAAACTTTTTCATATGTTAACTATTTTATAGCTCTGTTATGACTGAATGGGTGGACTGTATTGAAAAAATAGTTAACAGTAACAAAGAAGCAACATTTTGGCTACTGAATTATTTAGCAAATTCTAATGGAATCAGTTATTTAAAGTAAGTATAACAATATAATTTAAATTCTTAAATGGCTAATTAAAATTACAAATATTCAATCATGTTTTCTATTAAAATTTATTGCAAATAATTTTCTTCTAAATCATTCAAGAATATATTAAATTATACTAGAGCTTTGTTATAATAATTTACTTTGCTTTTATGACAATTCAATTATAACATCAAGAAAACAATATATATTTTAGTCCCAAGAAATTTCCCAAAGAGATATTGCTTTAATTACTGTGCTACAGTGGCATAGCTAGAGGCGAGCAGAGATTACAGTCCTCTCTGGGCAGCTCTTTTTTTCGGAGCAGCATTTTTGATATTAACTACAGTGGCATAGCTAGAGGCGAGCAGAGATTACAGTCCTCTCTGGGCAGCTCTTTTTTCGGAGCAGCATTTTTGATATTAAAAAAAAAATGTTTTTTTTTGTATTTTAATTTATAAATAAAAGAAATAAAATTATCGTAAACTTAATTTTCAAATTGCATTTAAATAGATTTGATGTATATATGGTATTCCCAAAGGAAGGGTGGCAATTGACAGACCGCCATGGGTGGCTCGAACTGTAGCTACACCACTGCATTGCTTAGCATCCTGGATACATTCTTATAGAAAATTATGCAAATTTTGCATTGTGCAAACAATATATGTAAGCAAACCTACTATATTATATATTGTAATACATTGTACTGCCTAAATAGCAAAAATACTGCAGAATACAGTATATTACAATTAACTAATACAGCACTGTAATGTAATGTATCATGATACACTAATAACACTAACAAAAAATAAACAATAAAATAATACTGTACAGTAATAATTAATCAGGGAGTCTGGGGTCTAAATTAAAAAATATTCTATGCAATCTTACTTACCATGAATGTAGATGTCGTTTACAAATATCAAAATCAATTAACTATTGATGAGTTTGGATGAAGGTGAAGTAATACTTTACTATATGTATAGTATTGTAGTGCTAAATATTAATTTTTCAAATTGTTCAAACCTATATGTTTAAATGTTTTTACATAATAATTCACAATAATAATTATGCAGTTATATTAAATGACTGCACAATAAACATGTACTGTACAGTAAACTTTTTCTTTATTTTTAAAATTGTTTTTTTTTAAATTACAGTAAATGTACAACATTAATATGTATAATAAGTTGTACTGTATATATGTTTAATATGTAAATTTGATACGTATAATACCATTTTACAGATGATAAGTGTAATTTGTTTGTACTTCATGCCTAAATATGATAACTATGGCAGCTTACATCTGCTAGGTCCCATTAGTTAAACAGTATTTTTCTTTACTCTGGACTTTGGACATACAGGAATCTCTTGATTAGTGCAGGTTTGAATAATGTGGTTTTGATTAGTGCGTAAGAATTTTAGTTCTGATTGTTTTTAAATTATGGAAGCAATTTTAAATGTTATTTGTATGTAAATTTTTAATAAATTTGACTAAAAATATCAAATTAATTTGAATATATATCAAAAATAAATAGTAATAATCACATTATGGTTGAAATTTCTGAAATGAATATCAAATTCCTTTCTTTAGCAGAAGTAAAAATTCTGCCATCCTTTATATATAAAGATTAAATGATTAATCATATATTAATTATACAGGAATCCCTTGATTAGTGTGGGTTTGAATAATGCAGATTACTGTGCAAAAAATATTGAGACTATCCCTTACTATGTGCAGTGCCAAATTTGATCAGTGCACTTCAATAAGTGCGTTTTTTTTTTTTTTAATTCTGAAGCACTGGCAACTGAATGTATCCCTTAATATATGTGGTGCCAAATTTGATTAGTGCGCTTCAACAAGTGCAATTTTTTTGTAAACCCTCTGAAGTGTTGGCAACTGAATGTCAGGGATTGTAGTCTACATGATTAGAGCACTGCAATAAATTTATTTATTTATTTTTAATTCTGTTAATAATATGATTTTCGTCATACATGATTAGAGCACTGCAATAAATTTATTTATTTATTTTTAATTCTGTTAATATTACGATGATATGTGTTTATAATTTTGATAGTTTCCAGGATTCATTATAATTATTCCCATTGGCGTTTTAGTTTGATTAGTGCAGTTTTGATATATGTGGTGTATTGTGAGAATTTTTTAACTGCACCAATCAAGGGATTCCTATATATGAAAATGGACATTATCCAGAAGGATGATAAGCAATCATATCTGCATATGAATTTTTACATTTCAATTGCATGGTGTATGTCAGACATCAATAATTTTTTATTTTATGAAGTGCACATTGTTCTCAACTTACGATCAATTTACAATGGGATTATATTAGTATAACTTTAACAATTGAGCCAATATTTATTGAAAAATGAAATAATGTTTAGTGAACATTCAAGTATTATGTAAGCATTTTAAGAAGATGGAAGGGCAAAGAAACTCTTATATGAGGAGATATGCCAATCCTTATAAAAGATGTTAAAAATTTTAAAATAATAATTCATGTGCTAGAATTATTTATCCAATATGCATGCACAACATTACAAATTTGTTATATTTTATATTTTTCTATTATTTTTATTGTTGTTTTTTAGTAGAGCATTAAAAACTCTAAATATTAACTAAAGTTATAAAATGTTATATACTTCCATATATTTAAACTGCAGAGGAAGAGTAGAGAAATTAAATCTTATTTAATTTAAGAAGATCAATAAACTGCTTACATGGAGGGAGGGGTATGTCTAAATTGGCCAAAAATATGTTTATGTAACCTCCTTGAATGTCCCCTTATAAAAAACATCATATATCCCGAAATTTTGGGTTAATTTCCAAAATTTTTTGCAGTATTTGTGATAATGCCATTTTAATAAATTATTTTTACAAATTTATATAATTCTAATATTTTCAATTATAATAATGAAAGATTTGATATCATAATGCATTTTGAATATTTTAAGGTTGTTTCATTCTCAACTCCAAAATAATAATAAGAGTTGCATCAACAAGACTGTAATTATTTTAATTTCACCCACCATTTTTCACAGGCATATTTACTAGCAATGAAAGATTTGATATCATAATGCATTTTGAATATTTTAAGGTTGTTTCATTCTCAACTACAAAATAATAATAAGAGTTGCATCGACAAGACTGTAATTATTTTAATTTCACCCACCATTTTTCACTATTTACTAGTTAGAATATATTTCCCAAAAATAAATTCATAAAATTTTTATCTTAATATCCAAACTGAACAATGCTGGTTTTAAACTGCATTAAAGAATCTAATATTAAAATATAGCCTATAATTTTACCTCATATATGCAGTTCTCATATCAAAACATTAATTAATCCATTATTAAATCAATATGATTCATCCCATTTTTGATAAATTGTATATGAATTACATACATTTTCATGTCCTATTGCAAGAAAGCACTGTATTGCAATATTGGAACGTGCCATAAATGATAACTGATAAAAAGTATTTATTATATGTTAAAAACTTGAAGTTTTGATAATAGATTGAAGACCATCACTGAAATGTTTTGTTTACATTTTTGACAACTCATTCTCAAACATTCTCCTTGATTCTCCTCCCTGGTAACAAAAAGATTTGTTTTCAATTTTCATATAAATTAATAGTTTATCATCAATAATTGAAAGACTGTACCAATATTTAAGGAATGAAAAAGCTGATATATAATTTAAAATATTTTTGTTTATTTTTTTTAGCAAATTGATATTATAGTACTATAGTGGCCAAATTGCAGCTCATGAGCCATGGGCAGCTCTTTGGTGCCTTCAACATGCCTCCATACCATGAAAATCAATGTTAATATGGAGCAAATACATATTTATTTTTAAAAAATAATTGTAATTTTGTTAATTTATTGTAAAAAGCAGTACAGTGGTACGTCAACATGCCTCCATACCATGAAAATCAATGTTAATATGGAGCAAATACATATTTATTTTTTAAAAATAATTGTAATTTGTTAATTTATTGTAAAAAGCAGTACAGTGGTACCTTGGTTAACAACGGTAATCCAGTTATCCGTTGTTAACCAAAACTGTCATTATCCAAGGTGCAATTTTCCATAAGATTTAATTGAAAATTGATTAATTCATTCCAGCTCCTCCCCACCACCATTTTTGAATTTTTAATACTTGAATTAATGAATTCATAAAAAATGAATCATCATTAGAATTATTTAAAGAGTTTTTTAAAGATTATTAAAATCATTCTTTAATAAAGAGTGATGATAATTCCAAATGTAGATGATATCATGATGATGATAAACCTTCTTTCCACATATATATTATGAAACTATGTCCTTTTCTGAACTAAGGCTTAATCATTTTGTATTATCTTCTCCTGTACCAGAAGATCTTTTTATGATTCCATTAAAAAGAATGCTTTTTTTATTTTTATAAAACAGAACTTTATTATTAGAAAGATCATGTTTGTTTTGATGGTATATATCACTGCCTATTGTCTTATTAATAGAAAATATTTTCAATTTCATAGAGCTATACAGAAACTTCCTAAATTAATTTTATAACAATTAAGCCTCTTTGATTATAGAATTACTTAAGAAATGCTAAAAATGGTTGGCAGAAACCAAAAACATTTCATTCAACTAATAAAATGTTTCTTTCTACAAACTTATTTAATGATTGTTTCCAAATGTTAAAAGACCTGGTCAAACCAGATTCTAGAAATTGCAATGTCATCCATTATGAAGTATTCAAATATAATGCATATGATAATTTAGATGCATTACATTTGAATATTTAATTTCTTTTAATTGTTAAATAATGTTACCTATAAAATTTATACTGTATTTTAAAAATTATATTTTTACCTATCTTTAAATGTTACATATTTAATAGAGAAAACTTAATATTTATAAAAACAAATATTGTAATCAATCTTTGGAAGAATATAGAATAGCCTCAGCTATACAAGTTATTTATATCATTGATTTTAATTTAATTCTCCAAAATTTACTTTTTAAGATTTAAACACTGTTAATCATGAATTTGTGAATTATGATTTTTATAATAATCATTATCAATGGGGATTAGTGTATTCTTAGAATTTTAAGATTATTTACCTTGAAAGAAAGATTTATGAGCATATATCAATTGAACAGTAGCTTTACATCCAGTTAAATTGCAAGTCCAATCTTGGTATTCATTCCATATTCTTGGATATTGTATTTGGACATCAAACTATTCATAAATAATGTAATAATTTAGTATTTATAATTATTTATTTATTTGTAGTTATTTATAAATTAGTGGTTCAATACAACTGAACAAAGTAAACATATATTAGAGAAGGGCTACACAAGAAACTGCATTGGTTAGGAAGCTAAAATCATAAAATTAAGGTGGTTTAAACTTGACTTAGATATGATGACACAGATTAAATTCAGAATTAAAGAGTTAATTAAAAATTTATAAAAAATACTTAATTTAAATAAATTTTATGATTATCATCAGAAAAAACAAAATATAAAGCAAAAATTGATATAATAAACTTTTTCCAATAAAATTAAAAAAACAAAATTAGATTCCTAAATTTTGTTGTGCAATGTCAGGAGTTAGAGCACAAATACATTCTCCCTTCTCATGCACTTGCCAGGCATTGTAGCACATAGGATTAATAATAAACACATAGCAATAAATATATGAAACCTAAGAAATAATTGATATTTAAAATTATAAAATTAATCTTAAAATAATACCTCAAGTGTTTCACTCTCCACAAGTGTTCTATATTGTAAACTAGTTGTGGCTTCTAAATGAAGTAACTGACCATTAATTTTTGTGGAAAATCCATTTTCTTCAACAATCCAAGGAATTGTTATTTCTAAATATGAACCTGGTCTAGTAGTCATATGAATAGCATTGGTTTCCTAAATTATAAATCAACATTTATATTAATTTAAATAAAATATATATTTGTAAATAATAAAATATAAATTTATAGAAATTTTTCATAATATATTTGTACTGAGTGTTTTATCTATAATTTTTTTTAAAAAATAATTTAATTTTTTTAAAAAATGACTAACATATATATATATACATATCTATTATATATACATACCTAAATAATATATATATGTATACGTACCTAATGGATATATATATGCATTAGGTATGTATGTATATATTTAATTATATAATTTATATAATTTATTTAATTATGAATGGCATTGGTAGTATGCTATTTAGAAGAAATCTAATTGCAGTAAAATAAAAATGGCATGGAATTAAATTACATTTACGAGAAAATAAGAAATAAATATTAAAATAATAATAATATACAATATCATATGAATATGATAAGCATTATATAATAAATTTTCAACATGTTCAGTCAAAATGCCTAATGAAAGTCATGGAAATCTGTGGTTTCTATTTTCATATGTTTCAACATGTTCAGTCAAAATGCCTAATGAAAGTCATGGAAATCTGTGGTTTCTATTTTATGTAGTTTCTATCTGTGGTTTCTATTCACAGATACATTTTATGTATTGATAATTATCAGAGAATCCAAAATACTAGGATTGTGAACTACCAAGGTAATTAAATTATTATTTTAGAAATACCCAAGCATGTAGAGTAATTTAGAAATATAAAGTCATTATTTAAATATATGTTTTTTAAAACTTACTCCAGCTCTTAGTAATGAAGTTTAAATTAAATTAGTTATCTTCAATTATAGACTTCTCTTCTAGAACAAGAGCAAACAGATAAAAGTTTTTAATCATTTAAATTCAAATATTTTCAACTTAAGGAAAATAAACTAAAGGAATAAAATAGAACTTAAAAAATATATTTTAAATATACTATAAGAAGAATACAGTGGGTGATTGGTTAATGAACAGTTCGGATAATGAACAAATCGGATAAGGAACACTTTTTAGAACTATAAGAAGAATACAGTGGGTGATTGGTTAATGAACAGTTCGGATAATGAACAAATCAGATAAGGAACACTTTTTCAAAAAATTTTTATGTTCGGTTAACGAACACATCACAGAACAAACTGTAGGACCCGCGGACTGACGGAATGACAGGTCAGCCCGATGGCTGCATGCTAAAGCTGTGGCTTAACATTTTGGAGGATCCAGGGATTCCACTCCTCCAATTTTTCAGGAGGGATCTGGGCCCGGCCCCTTGAAACCCATCCTTCTGGTTGACTCCATCATGGGTGTTGGTCAGCCCGTGTTATGGCGGGCTCTATAAGTGGCCGCTGCCAAATAAAAATATTCCATGAGGATATTTTGTTATCATGGGTGTTGGTCAGCCTGTGATGATGGTGGCTCTATAAGTAGCCATCATGGGTGTTGGTCAGCCTGTGATGATGGTGGCTCTATAAGTGACCACTCGCCAGTTAAAATATCCATGAGGATATTTCGGCTTAACTAACCTAACGGAATGACAGTCTTAAGCCTTGCGCATTTGTGGACTCATGGGTAAGGATGGAAGAACAGTAATTTTTCCCGATTTAAATGAACTCAAAGACAACGTAAAATAAATCAAAGATTTATTAAAGAA
>AYEL01081687.1:0-55759 GCA_000484575.1 Olivierus martensii | reverse complement strand
TATTTGCATACAATGTTATAATATTAATTTAAAATTCAAATTATGTTCTTGCTAAGTTTTTTATGTTCGAATTCTTATACGTTGTGCTGAAGATGGCTTAATAAAGCAGAAAGATCTTCAAGTTTAATAAATTTATTTTCCACTTTTAATAATTGAGCTGAATTATTTACATTGAATAAGAAGGGGGAAGAAATTACGCATTAGTAAAATTTTGTAATTATTCAATCAAAAGAAATTTTAAAATATTACAAAGTATTTCTAACATGTCTACTTAGATATTGAAAAAATATTTGGTATATAATTTTATATTAAAAAGTAACATGATAAACAATATCATAACAATCAGGAATGCAATGTGTATGGTGGACATGCACCTAAAGCCAAGACGAGCCACGTCTTCATGGGTCTTCTTGGCTTTAGGCACATGTCCATTATATATAAGGGCTAAAGCATTCATTATATTAAAAGTAAATATTAAATAAATTAGAGAAGAATGTTTATTAATACATGGAAAAACATTTATAAACACAATTTATAAAATAAACAATTAAATTCTATAGAAATCATAAACAAATTCTATACTTCTAATAAAAAATAAAAGGTTTAATATAAAAAGGGCTAAGTTGGCAAAGCATATATGAAGGTAACTAAAGGCCATAGATTTTTAAAAGGCTCTTAATGGATAAGGGCCCATTAACTTCACTTGCATGCAGATCCATTCAATTCTTGGTAAGCCAATGATGAGAAAAAATTATTCACAACACAATATACATAAAAAATCCTGAATCAGCCATTATTATTTATAATTAACTGTATTGTTTATTGATCTCATCATTTTGTATCACATACTATCTGAAACGATACTGTAAAATCAAAATTGATGAAAAACTTTTATTTTTACTTAAACTTTTTATGATACAAATCTCAAGGGAATTTACTCCAATCGAACCTAATTATCTTGCCAAATTTCGTTAAATCAAGGGAGAAATTTGGCAAGATAATCAGGTTCAATTGAACTTTTATTTTTTTTTAATTTCAAATTATTTATGATATAATTCATGTTTTTAATATTAATTTTTACAATAATAATAAAAAATTTTGATAAAAACATTCAATAATTATTTTTTAAAAGATTTCAATCAATTTTCATCAAAATTTTTAAAATTATATTAGTATTTTTAAAAATAATGTCTGCAAATTTTTATGTTAAACTATCAAAATTACTAAATCACTCTACTGGATTTCTGCTGTAATTTACAAAGCAATATTTCTATAAGAGTTTTGAATTATATATGTTCAGTATTGCGAGCATACACAAAAAAGTTCTTGTTCCGGTTATCGGTAGCACATTTTATATTCTTTTGTTAAATTTAAATCCTTTGTTTAGACTCCAAAAGCCAAGAAAAATTCATATTTTTAATTTCTCTAGCACAAAAATTATAAATTAATTTGATATAGATAGGTTTTGAAGAAAATACTTTGAGATAACTATTGAAATTACATTGGTTTAATTTCGAAAGTGCACAGAAAAAAATTTTTTCCACATATCAAGGGTTTCGAGATAAAGAGATTCGAGATGATAAGGTTATGCTGTATACAGTATGTATAACAAAAATATTAAGATTTATGAAACTTTCCTGGAGTTTGAAAATACTTCATTGACTAGATTAAAGTATCATACATTAATTATTAATTTCAGTATGATGATAATCATTAGACTATTTGTATTATTATTATTTATATATTTTAAATAACTTTTATAAATCTATTTTTAAATTTGTTAAAAATCATACATATATCAGAATACTTTTCTAATTTTAAAATTAAATTATATGGCATCAATTTTGATGTTCTATAAATCAAATTCTAAAAAACTTACAGAATATTTCAAAAATAAAAGTTTAACATTCCTGGTTATGTCATAAAGAGTAATTAAACTTAACAATATAAATATAATTAATTTATATATAGTTGTGATTAAATAATCTCTATAATATATAGGGGTATGGTTTGTCACAACTTATATATTGCAGTATTTAAAATATGTAGTATATTTAAAAATGTCTTATTCTATTAGTTTTGAACGTTATTTATCTTATTCTTAATTATCTATCTTATTCTATTATTCTAATTCAAAGTTTGTTGCATTGATGATGGGTTCAACTACCTGAAAGAACTTTGCGGTTAATAAATTTTATTTTGGTTCATTTTAAGCTTTTTACTGTTTATAAAATTTGACTAAGAAAATGTTGCAATATAGGAATTCCTTATATGTGGATTCATAAAAAATTAGTAAATAGCATTATTATTATGAAAATATTTCATATTTACCTTACTTTCTTCATATATATAAACACCTTTATCAATTTTCTTTATATCTACATCACAGAAGGCAATTACCTATAGTAATATAAAAATTTTCAATAATAATATGCCCTATGTACTATTTAATGAATAAATTATTAGCCATACTAATTTATCTGAGGGAAAAACATTCTCACTTGGTATTTTAAGATTATTATCCTAATATCATATTATTACACCATAAAGATAATCTACTAAATTATCATAATTCTCCATGAAATTTTAAAAATTTAAGAAATATGCCATAGTACTGGAAGTCAGCTTTATATTTTTGTATGCATACAACAGTAATATCAAGTGCAATAACAAAAAAGTGACACTAATGACTATTATTACAAATGCCAAATTTAAATGATACAAAAATCATATTAATATAAGTTACTTTACATTATATAATAACAACAAACTTAACAGGGAATAAACCATTTTACGAATTAACCAAATGAACAAGCCAAACTTCCCCTGGTGGATAAAGTTTAAATTACATTCTTTACAACGATTAATTTTTAAATCAAAGCTATGGTGCCACCATCTATTGAATTATTAATTAATTAATTTTGAATTTAGAACTAAGTTGGCACCATCTAGTAATTAATGATTAAACAAGAATTTTCAAATTTATTTTCCCGAAATAAAATTTCGCCACCGCACCGGGATCTTTGGGTTAACGCCCCAACGCCTTAACCAGTTAGACCACGGTGACCTATGGCGGAATTCCATTTCGGGAAGCTTAAGTAATGATCGCTATGGAAACTTACCGGACTAGGCCGAAACTAGCACTCCCAGGCGGGCTATCTACGTAGCCACGATGCGGTGGCGAAATTTTATTTTGGGAAAATAAATTTGAAAATTATTGTTTAATTATTAATTACTAGATGGTGCCATCTTAGTTCTAAATTTAAAATTAATTAATTAATAATTCAATAGATGATGGCACCATAGCTTTGATTCAAAAATTAATTGTTGTAAAGAATGTAATTTAAACTTTATCTACCAGGGGAAGTTTGGCTTGTTCGTTTGGTTAATTCGTTACTTTACATTGGATTAAAAAACCAATTTTACAAATTCTATATATTTTGATTTACTATTTCATAAGCACTATTAATTTTATACATAAATAAAATTGGAGATATAAAAACTATTATGGTTTTAAACTTTTCTTTATAAAGAGTATAGTTTGATTTTGTTTCTTCCTATTAGCATTTGTTTCTTCCTATCGATTTTATTTCTTCCTATTCACTAATCTTCAAATTTGATTACTGACATCAAACACAGATCATTTCTTAAAATTTTTATAAAATTTATGGCTAAATATTACTGCCACTGATTTTCAACAGTACTATTACACAATTATGACTAAAAAGGAACCATTTCTATGTAACACTGCCACAGACATATACTGAATAGAGATATGACTGATACTGGCAAATCTGTATTTGTCAGAAAGATTCATTTCTTCCATATTCTGAAATTTAAGAGAATTTCTTAAAATATTATATTATTAATAGTATATGATAAAATAATACTTAATGTAATGTAATATAAATTTAGTTATTAGTTGAATTACCTATAATATTATACTATTATATTATTTTCTTATATAATAGAAATAATAATAATAAAACTGTCATAATATGTTAACAAACTTTGTAATTTTACATTATATTGGCTACTAGAGCATTTTGCTATTATATTACTTAAAATTATTGAAGAGTTTTTGAAATTTATATCTGGCACTGCTCTGGTGTTATCCTATTTTGTTGTGACTATCTATCTAAACTCTTGTAAATCTGTGAAAATAAGTAAATCAGAAGGAAAAAGAAAAAATAATAATCTCTCCCAAAGGTATTATTTACAAATGCACAGAAACTTCTTAAAGTTAGAGCAGGATATTTCCATTTATAAATAGAAATGTTTCATTGTTTTTTTTGATTGAAGTTTTATGTCAGCATTGATATTTTATTATGCCTATATATATGTCACTGTTTGTATAATAGACTGCATAAGTTATGATCTTGTATTTTAATCTAGTAACTTAATAAAATGTTTATATACCAGGTGTTTTCGAGCACCTGTACTACCCTTTTTTTTCAAAAACGCGATGAGATAGAAGTAGGGGAAAAAATTTTGTGGGCCCATCACACAAAATTTAAGGGGCACAAGGGGCACACTTTTTTTTCAAAAACGCGATGAGATAGAAGTAGGGGAAAAAATTTTGTGGGCCCATCAGAAGTAGGGGCACAAGGGGCCAACTTATGAAATCTCCAATGGAAACCAATGCTGATTTTGGCATAATTGAATAGAACTGTGAAAAACAAAACTTTTGTTTTGAAAATTTTTTAATATCACTTATGGATTGTGAGATATCACAAAAAAATAAAAAAAAAAAAAAAAAAAAAAAAAAAAAAAAAAAAAAAAAAAAAAAAATGCTGCCGGGTGTACCGGCAATTGGGCTATTCAAGCAGTAAGAAGAATAAAAATCAGACAGAGGGCATCTCTGTACATTGCCAAACATTACTGAAGCAGCAAAGAGCAGTAATATGAAGATTTAAGGTGAATTCTGGTACTCAGTAGTAGCACTCGAACCGCAGTCTTACATCAGCATGGATACAATCATACGGCACTTACACACAATTTTATAAAAGTTGTTCAAACTGCCAACCACTACATTCAATGCAATAATATAACTATATATTATATATAGATTTTTAATAATAGCCCAGGTATATCTTGGCTTTATGGCATTTCTCAATTATATTCAACGTTTTTATTTTATATCTCAAAAAGAAAATTATATGCAAAATAATACTTAATTTATATTTTATATATCTATTCTAACATATACATGGATCAGACAGAATCATTCTGAAAAACTGAAGTTATGAGACCCAGCATGAAGCCATACTCAAGAACAAGGGTTTCTGGACTTATTTCAACCCTTTATGAATGCCATGGACGTACACAGATGCCCTATGTCATATTCTTCCTTTTATTATTGCTTGAATAACCCAATCAGCAGTACACGTGGCGGAATCTTTTTTTTGTGATATCTCACAATTCATAAGTGATATTAAAAAATTTTCAAAACAAAAGTTGTTTGTTTTTCACAGTTCGATTCAATTATGCCAAAATCAGCATTGGTTTCCATTGGAGATCTCATAGTTGACCCCTTGTGCCCCTACTTCCAATGGGCCCACAAAATTTTTATCATGCCCATTCGATTCTTCAGGTATACTTTGGTAATTAAAATTTTTTCCCCTACTTCCTATCTCACCACGTTTCCGAGAAAAAAGGGTGGTACGGGTGATCGAAAACACCCGGTATATATAACTATATATTATATATAGATTTTTAATAATAGCCCAGGTATACCTTGGCTTTATGGCATTTCTCAATTATATTCAACGTTTTTATTTTATATCTCAAAAAGAAAATTATATGCAAAATAATACTTAATTTATATTTTATATATCTATTCTAACATATACATGGATCAGACTCAGAATCATTCTGAAAAACTGAAGTTATGAGACCCAAAACTGAACCTTCTCCTACAAGGAGATATGCAAATGCTTTAAAACAGTCATGTGGCCATGTTTTTTAAGCCTAGTGCTATTGTGCACTTAATAATAGAGTAAATAAATTTATAAGCTTTTATATGCATTAGCAAATGATAAAAGCTATGATTTGCTTTATTAGTGGTGGTCTGGAATATAACTGCTGCAATAAAGAAGTATGCTTTTTTTCATTTGCTAATGCATATAAAAGCTTATAAACTTATTTACTCTAATATTCATTAAGTGCACAATAGCACTAGGCCTAAAAAACTTGGCCAGATGACCATGTTTTAAAGCATTTGCATATCTCCTTGTAAGAGAAGGTTCGATGCCTGTAACTGTATTTCTGTATTTAGAAATAATCTAAATTTAAACAAGTGTACAACAGAATTTTAAAACAGGAATTAGTAATAATTAAGTATAGTTCATATGTATGCATCATTTATTTATTCATTAACATCTTTCTTCTTACAATTTATTTAAAATGTTTTGATTTTAAAGAAAATGTTTAAATAAAATACAATATTTATAGTTCAAAGATTTTTTAAAATATTCAAAACTTATAAAGAAACAAATTTTAAAAATAATTACAAAATTCTCTTTAAAAACTGAATGAATTTCTCTGTGTTTAAATATCATATTACATTATATTTTATAATTTATATAATATAACAGTTATTACACCTTGACTCATATAATGTTATAAAAAATTATTTTAATAAATAATTTATTTACCTTATTTCTGTTATGAATATTTAAAGAACGATAAAATCTTCGACCCTGCTTTCCAGCATTCCAAATTGTAAATTTTGGCCAATTACATAAAACATTGTTTTGTAACTCATTAATGCGAATACCCCAAATTGTTTTCCTAAATTGAAAATAAATTTAAAATTTAGTTTTTATTAATATATGAATTTCTTGATTATCCTATAATATATCTAAAAATCAGATTTTTACTACAGTTGTAAATATTCTGTAGCTTTATAGAGAGACAAAAAGTAGTTCAGCACTAGGGAGAAAAACACTGATAAAGAAATATTTTTGATCACTGTCAACTGGGTCTATATCAATGCATATACTAATGTAGATAGTTGACAAAAACTTTTCTTTATATTTATTAAAATTTTTTCTGCCTAATGCTGAATAGTTTTTATTTTTTGGATTTCTAATAAAGCAATACCTTGGTTTATGCAAATAATTGAATCAAAGTTTTTAATATATTTTTTGGTTTACAAGACACTTTTTTTTTTATAAATAATTTTAAAAGTATTTATTTGCATCTCTCTGATTCTGCACTATTGTAAAACAGTTTTATGCTAGTTTTGAATTTACGGTTTTAACCTTTAAAAATTGTCCTGCATAAATTATAAGCCAAAAGTGTCTTATAAGTCATACAATATAACATATACAAAAATCAAGTAGTCAGCAAGCAACAAAATGTAATTAAGAGATAGTTTATATCATCAGAACAATTATTATAATGGATAGTCAGTACACTTTTTGATAATTATCAAGTGTTGTTGGAGTAAAAAGTGAATTCCAGTTATACAGGGTGATTCAGAAGGTTGGTGTAAAATTTGAAGGAGCATGTAGAGGAGACAATGCTAAGCAAAAGTTCTAGGGTCAATTTTTGATTTGAGGCTTCATTAAAAAGATAAAGCACTTGAAAATTTTGTGATGTCATTTTCTCTAGGTATTAAAAGTGTGTAAAATGCCGAAAGCAAGCCAAGCCGTAACCATTTTTAAACTGGTTTCACTACTGAGAGTCTCATAACAAATCAATGAAATACTCTTAGAATTACCAATATTTATTATGCAAAGGTTACATCAGCATGGATACAATCATACGGCACTTACACACAATTTTATAAAAGTTGTTCAAACTGCCAACCACTACATTCAATGCAAACATAGCATCATCAAACAAAATTCTGGGGTGTACTCTCAAAAATCCCCGATATCCAACATACCATGTCAGATGCTATGTACCACAATATGTCAGATATGTTACAAAACTTTCAGGTGTTATATCATTTTAACAAAGCCCCAAATCAAAAAATGACCCTAAGAACTTTTGCTTATAATTGCCTCCTCTACATGCTCCTTCAATTTTTCCCCAACCTTTTGAATCACCCTGTATATTTGAGCCTAATTGATAATTATGATGATGATAAAGATGAACATGTCAGTAATGAATCTGAAGTTATATAATATTAAAATAATAAAAGTAAAATCCCATATTTTCTTTGCTGGCTTTTGGGTTTTTATTTTTATTGAATTTTAAATTTCCATAGTATTAAAAATAAATTTTTTTCTTAAATTTTCTGTTTCAAATTTAGGGTATGTCTTCTTTGCTGCAGCATCTTATAAACCAATAAATAGAGTAATTCAAATTTTTTATACTTACCTGATTTAATCCAGTTGATGTTTGATAGCAGCTTGTAGAATCGCATTGTATCTGGCCATATTTTAATAATAAAAAAAAAAAAAAAAAATCACAAACTCCCAACCTAAGTGGACTATGGAAATTGCATTTTTTATGATATTATTGAAGCCATATTTGTTCCCTTACAAAGCTACATGGTACAACATTATGCTAATAATACGATACTTAATATCAATAAAAATATATAAAACAAATAAATCAAGTAAAAAAAACTTTTAAATGTTGTAAACCAAAACAACCTATATTAAATCATTAATACACTTTCTCAGTTGATTTATTTTTATTCATTCAAAAATAAAAAAAAATTTCAAAAAATTTTATATGGAGCAGAAACAAATGAAATTATTTTTAATCATTGTCAATTTTTTATAAGAAATTTATAACAACCATCACTAGGAGATTATTGTTATCATAAACTAATAGCATCAAAAAAGTATACTATCCCCCTGGTGTATTGTTATATTTTTTATTTGCAAAATTATATTCATAGATACATATATAGCTTGTAATGACCAATAACAATATGAAAATTAAAAAAACATATCTTCAGTTAGCATAGAATTAGAACTAAAAACTTCTGCTAAAGTCTTTTAAGAAATTTTTGTTAATCTTAAAAACTGTTAAATAATTATGTATTAATACTTAAAATTATTGTTTTCATGTTTGAATACACAATTTATATAGAAAATGATGAAACTGATAAAATACTAATTTTTAGAGATGCACATGAACTCTAACTTAGTAGTAGACTCGAAAATACTATTATTACTTATTTTTATTTAAAATATTAAATTTGCTTATATTTTAAGACTTACTATGATGCTGTTGATAACTCATCTTCAGTTTTATTGCACAATAAACAACTAAATATAACTATATTCATGGCCACCGAGAAAAATTTTTGGGCCTGCGAAAAGTCTGTGTTCTGGGCCCCACTTAAAAAAATGCATCACTTTGGTTTAATAAAAAAAGGCATATAAAACATTAAGAATTTATTTAAAAAAGGCAAACAATAAATTCAAAATTCCATACATATACATACTGTTATTTATAAAAAAGTTTATTTTGGTACAACTGCTTTGGGTACTTTTAGGCAGCCTGCAAACTATCAGACACGTTATATAACACTTCAGGCCCAACAGTTGGGCCTTTTTCAATGCCGGGCCCGTGACAAAAGTCACAGATGTCACCTCATTGTCAGCCTTGACTATACCATTCTAAAACTACACTATAATATATAAAAACACAAATGGCCATAATGACCATATAAAGTCCATATTATACAATCACAGACATTGTATGAGTCTTTATGCAAATATTTTCTAATCATCTTAGCTGCATGAATTGTAGTGTAGTTATAGTATACTATAGTTATATTTAATCATTTATTGTACAATAAAATTGAAGATAGGGAGTTTGTATCCGAAAAACACTTTTTAAATTTTCATATATTATTGGGCATTACAATCTGTATATGTGTCTATGTTAAAAGAAAACAAAGTTTATATATATTATAAAATTATATTTATTTGCATTTGTACCTTAAAATTTTTTCTGTATTGCAAAAAAAATTATGCAAAAAAGTTTTTTGCATAAAGTCAAATATATAGTAGATCTCTAATTTATATGGTTAATTTGTCCAAAAAATTTCTGCATAAATAAAAAATTGCATAAATCCAACAATGCTTAAATTTGATATGCATGAATGGGTATATTAACAAATTGGATGGTCAAATGGAATTTATGAGCATACTTAATGCAGAAATAAGAAAATTTAAAGCCATAAGTAATATTTTTACAAAAGAAGTAAATTGTCCAATAAATTTTTTATTTGTGTTTTATGGAAATTCAATAAAAATAAATCCAAATATATAAAATAATCCAATATATGTATCCAAATATTTCTGATATATATATTAAATCAATTTTATGTAAGTTGGGGATCTACTGCATATAAGTTGCATATATTATATGTTATAATATGTAATATACTACATATTATAAGTTGCATTATTAAATCAAATTTATGTAAGTTGGGGATCTACTGCATATAAGTTGCATATTATTAAGTCAAAGATAGGCTGTACTCTTCAACCTATAGATAAAAATGATTCAATTTGTCTTTAAAAAATGAAATAATCCTTATGATTAAATTTTTGCATTTTTCCACTCAGTAATAACACAAAAACTCATGAAAATATCATGGAAATATTTCTAAATAAAAGTTAATTCAAAATAAAAAATTAAATGTTATAAAATAAATAAGACTAGCACTTTTTTGCAGTGAGGTTAAACTTTATTTGATCTAGTATGCAAACGCTTTCGGTCTTTTGACCATCATCAGGCAAAAAATTCCATATACAACGTATTTATTTCTTGCTTATTTATTTTATGCATTCAAGTTAAGCAGTTGTTTTCCGAGTAGATTTTATTCGTTTAAATGTTATAAAATCAAAATACAAAAAATTTAAACTGGAATATTTATAATTCCCATAATTTAAAATAAATTGATTGATGAATTTGAATTATACTGGAAAACTTTTATTAGTAGAAGCCAGCTCTTGTTTATGAGATTAAAGCCAGCTCTTGTTTATGATCCATTTCTGGAAAATGCTTGTAATTAAATTCTCATAAAAAATGAAACTAAATTGCCATTAACTACCATTAAAAATATTATAATGTGTTCCTGACCTCAAAAAACACCAACCATTTAATAATGAAATAAACTGAAATATTATCCAAATACATAAACAATGACAAAATTACTTCAATAAGTGGTGTTAATTGTTATAAAACAACCCAAAGATGTAATTTTCTTAGGGAAAATACTATTATAAAGAGACCGGTTGTTGGCCTGAAACTATTATACGGATTTCCATTTGCACAAGACCATTATCACACAGATATATCACTTGTTATCTAAGTTCATATCCAAATTCCATATCTACACATGCTTTTAAAGAACACTAGGCTCTGCCCATCAATATTCATTCTTGAATACCTGTTTTCTTAATGTCACTATCCGTCATTTGATGATTACTGAATAATCCTATTTCAGTCCCTATTATAGGTCTCACATCTGTGAAGGAATTTGCAGGACTGTAAGGATGTGGATTGAAAGAATGGACTTGAATCTCAAATCCTTGAATTTCTCAAGGAGTGGACTAGGATTTGATCCATCTTCTAATAGGAAGTTAAACAATTTCCATGAAATCCAAAGCAACTAATTTTTGGTACCTGTTAGCAGACCCAATCATGCATGATATGGATAGTCAATAGTTTATCTTACGCCTTGCTGTTTATTAATTTCTGAGTGGGAAGTGATATAAAACTGAAAGAAATAAAATGCATCCAAAAGCAAATACTTTCTATTCTTTAGCAATAAACAATAATATTTAAACATACTGTAAAGACATGCTTCCCTTCATGGTGCTTTGCTTCACAGCACTTCACTAATCTAGCTTTTCAATCCTGAAAAACTAGATATGAAATCCAGAATCAAACCTGGATCTTTCAATGTGGTAAGTGAATGCTTTATCATACAGCCGTCTGGTCACGTATTTACATTTAATACTACTGATACTTAATGATAGTGTAAATATGTTTCTAGGCTTTTATATTCACTAGAAAATGAAAAAAAGGCTTAACAGTAGTGGTCTGGAATCTGGAGCATAACTGCAATAATTGTAAGGTATGCATGTATAAATATACTCACTACACTGTTGATTTTTAATATGAAGTTCTGATATATAAGGTCATTGTCTCCCTTTTAGAAGTATTATCTAAGGATATGGATAAACTAAGGGTTTCTATATCTAAGAATATGGAAACCCTGTTCTGATAGAATTTACAAGATGATCTATAATAGCACTTTATCATAGACAGTGTTAATTGCAACGTGTAGTGACTTTGTTTTTTGGTAAGAATTTAAAACAGGTAAAGAAAAGACTTATTTCAAAAATGGCAGAGGAACTAAAAATTGTGGTTAACATTCAACCCAGTAAGGTGATTAAGCATGTATGACCCGAGTAAGTTACTAATGTAAAATGGATGATTATTATTAATCCTTATACCAGTATAGGCTTAACAGTTTTCTTTAATTTTTTTTATTTAGTAAAATAGTACTTGAAAGGCATCAAGTGAAATTGTTCTTATTCTTCAAAATGAAATTCTGGACTTCAAATCTGATGTAAATAATAATTACTGTGGGATTTTTTTTATGTATTTTTGTAATTTTAATTGTATGAAACAAACTTTTGTTTAATGAATTGTATGGTAAAACAGGCGATGGCATTATGAAGAGTGCTTCTGAATGTAATTCTATCCCTTTAAATTTATAGGCTAGTTCCTCTGTTTTTATGTAATAGAGTTAGTACGTATTAGAAGCTGTGGAAGGCATCAAGTGTATTGAATACTAAGCTCTTTAGTAGTCAAGTATTTGACTACTAAAGAGCTTAGTGTTTAATATTCCTGTGAATCTTTTGAGGGCATGATTATGAAGTTTAGCTACAACATATCACTTCTAAATGAGACATAATGACTTTATGTATTGGAATATTCTTACAAAAAAAAAGCATAGACACTATATATTGTGATTACACTATGCATGATAAAATGTTAACATATTTTACCTTGTAAATCTTATAAGAACATTGATATGGAGTTTATTCATGTATTGTAATGCTAGATAATACTTCTAAAATTGGCCGCAAACTAGTCAATATTGCAGAAATTCAATCGCTTTTGACATCGTAGCAAAATTGTAGGTACAATCTGTCATTGCAGCAACATCAACAATTCCAATAAAAAAGAGGCAGAAAGAGCAACATCTCGAACATCAAACATGTTAGATATTTGGTGTGATGGAACAAGCACAGTGAAAATTTTAGAAAGTTGAGCATGTATATTTGGATATCATTATTCAGTATACGTGCTTTTGGATTAAGTTAAAGTTGAAATTATGGAAAGTTCAGTTTGTTGGACTTTTGAAGACAAAGTTTTCTTAATAGATTTTCATAAGAGGTAAGTAGCAGCTATTTTAATTAATGACTTAAATATAAAAGTCACCTCAGATTAGACATTTATATGTATACTGTATTTCTTCTAGATCACTAGGATATTTTGGAATTCGAAGAATCCATAATGTTTTAATAAAATATTCTATTGAATTTAATTGAATTCATCACTATTACTTGATAGATAAGCAAATGTTTGAGAATTGTTGATTGGTTGTGAAAACATGAGTGACATCGATTTAACAATTTCACCAAGGATCACAGCTAGCAATGTGTCATGAAATGGTCACATGGCTAGATAAATTGCATCTGATGTCAGATTGCAGTTGTTGCCATTGACTAGTTTGCAGCCGGCCTAAAGCAGCCAACCTTACATATCAGAACTCCTTATTAAAAATTAACACAGTAGTTAATGCATTTATATGTTTATCATATTTATAACAACATTTATGCATTTATGTATCAGTAATATAATCTTATATTAAAATTCAACAATTTCCAAGCATTATCCTAGCAGAAACATTGTTTAATTTTACTTTATATACAGAATAATGTTCTCACTCTTTATTTTTTGTTTTTGTTACAAATCAAATTATTATTCAATAATGCTAAACTCACAATTCCAAATGAAATGTTAAGCAATGGTGTAACATCCATTGGTCAACATTATTAACTTTGTTTGAAAAAAGGTGGAAATCAATTTGAACATTTGCAAACACACACAAATGTATAAACAATGTGCGGAGAAGACTAATCTATTCAATAAATCATAACCTTTTGTTAATTTATCTTAGTAATCTGTAAATATGTCAATAAATACCTTGATCAAAGTTAAATATATATTTAATATCCAGCTAAAGTGTTAATACATTTTTTTTTGTGACACCCTGTATATAAAATATTTTTGGCCCTTACAAGGCTATTATCAAAATATATTCTAAAACAAACAGAATAGATCAGAGAATTTGTCTTAGCACACTCTAATTAAAGCTTTAAATTATAATTACAAAATTTGTTATCACATACTTTTTTTATAATAATCTATATTAATATTAAATATTTAAACCAATATTATATACATATATTACATATTACAGATTGCTTATTTAAAGCAATATTTTTAAATTCTATTAATCACAATATTATAAAATCTAATGAATTATTATATACTGTATATTGTTAACAAAAGTTCAACAAGGCTGCACAAAACAAAGCAAAAAATAAAATTCAAAGCCCTTTAGCAGTCAAAAAACTTTAATCAGAAACGTTTTCAATGCACTTGGCACCTTCCTCAGCTGCTACTACAAGACTCACCCTGTTACAAGAACAGGGGACCAACTAAATAATCAACAGGGTGAGTTTGTATAAAATATATTCTAAAATTGTGAAGGTTTGAGATATGAACAATGTGTGTTACATCTGAGTAAGAGAAATATTAAGGTTACAAGTATAGTGAGGATGAGGAGCATAGCCGATGCCATGTTGGACAGGTGCCGCTTCAAAGCTGGATGACGTTTTTGTGGATTTTATTTAATTATTATACTGATAATGTTTTTTATAATTGGCGATTTATTAATTTATATTTGTATGTAAGAATTACTAATTATTATTTGTTTGGATATGATATGAAAATGTTTAGTCAAAATGTAAGCGATCATGTAAAATGGTTTTACGATAAATGTACAGTAGGGGGTTACCTCGTTGTCCTTCCTACAGTTAGTACAAGTGGTTTGTTGATGTCGCACCTCTACCACCGAAGTGAAAATGTCTTGTCAATGGTATCAAAGGTAGAAACTGGAAAGACCTTGTGCTTATGTATTGTTTGAATGATGTAAGTTTTCTTAATATTTGTGTTTTGAATAAAAGTCTATTAATGGATTCGTTTTTGGCTTTTTTTGGACTGGCTAACTAGACTAGATATCCACTTGCATGTTGTTATCCAGTTAAGACAACGAGAAACTCAGTAGTCGGCAGGGAGGGGTCGAACCGGACATGATGGCCACCCGGCACCTGGGGTGGAACATTATAAAATTTCATAATTTTTTTTGTATATCTCTGTTTATATAGTGCTTTACTTTACAGCACTGCTTTACAGTGTTTTGCTAATACAGTGCTTTTCAATCCTGTAAAACTGGAAGTAAAATAACAAAATTTAAAGGGCAGGACCACATCTGGAAGCACTCTCCTTAGGCACCACCTGCCTGCAAAGTCATATATTTCGTTAGGCATCAGATCTTCTAAGAATACATGATACAGATCATGATGCAGGCAGGTGATGCTAAGGAGAGTGCTTCCAGATGTGGTCCTGCCCTTTAAATTTTGTTATGTTTGTTTATTTTGTGTAGTTGGTCCCCTGTTCTTGTGTAACAGGGTGAGTCTTGTAGTAGCAGCTGAGGAAGGTGCTAAGTGCATTGAAAACGTTTCTGATTAAAGTTTTTTGACTGCTAAATGGCTTTGAATTTTATTTTTTGATCTGTATATTAATTATTTACTTTATTATTAAATCAACATTGTGATATTACCATATGAAAATTGGAATATTGAACTGATAGAGATGTTTTAAAAAATATTTTGAATATCAAAATTGTTTATATAAAATCAAATCATAAGTTGAATTTGGATAAATCAGGGACTTTCTATATTAATATGTAAGATTAAAATTAATAGTTTTGTATTTTCTGAGTAAATTAATTTTGAAATTTCAAATTTACAAAATATATTCTAAAATTTCATAATTTTTTTTGTACATCTCAGTTTATACAGTGCTTTACAGTGTTTTGCTAATACAGAGCTTTTCAATCCTGTAAAACTGGAGGTGAGACTCAGAACTGAACTTGGATTCTCCAAGGTGATAAGCAAATGCTTTACAGGCAATCCTTGACTTATGACAATTTATATTTATAATGTTGATGTAATCAATAAATTCAATGATTGATCAATGCAATTTAATGAGTTTGACCTGGACCCAATAGTCTGATATATGGAAAATGTCCTTTTGTTTTGTGATCTTAATATGTTTATTAAGATAATGTATACATACATATCCTACTAAAATTTAATTGTGAAAAATTCATTTTCAACTTCTGACCAAATCTGATTTACAAGGGTTTGAACTGAAATCCATTGTAAGCCAAAAACTACTTGTACTAAACAGCCATCCTGACAAAGTTTTTTTAGGCCTAGTACTATTGGTACTTAATGTATGATAGTGTAAATATGTTCTTAAGCTTTTATATGCACAACAAATAAAAAAAGATTGTGATTTGTTTTACAGCAAAATTTGGTTTACAGTGGTGGTCTAGAATGTAACTGCTATAATTGCAAGATATGCCTATATTAAATAAAATTTAGTTACTTATCCTTTTGATCATTCTAATGATAACAGAATATATATATCAATAATATATGCAAAATGTAATTTTTAAGCCATTATTTTTAATTGTCACTATACATAAGTAAATTAAATTTTGGTTTGGATAAAATAAAACAACAAGTTTATTTCTCAAATATTTTTTGGTTTGACATATAAGTTTATTGTTTTCTTATATCATCACTATAATTTCTATTCTCAAATATTTTTTGGTTTGACATATAAGTTTATTGTTTTCTTATATCATCACTATACTGTGAGCAAAATTATATAATAGTCTCCAACATCAAATCAGATACTAATGTCATTCAGATATGATCAAGCACTTAAGAATTAATAATTAATATTTATCAGTATTTTAATATTAATTAATTTTTTATATAAAATCTTTTAATATACTCATCAATAGAAAATGTTGTAGCTTCTGGATGATAACGATACATCAATAAGTCTTCATCTACTCTGAGTAATATTCCTTTTAATTTTAAATGGGCAAAATAAAACAATAAATCTTCAGGGGTTCCCTAGAGTTGAAATAATAAAAGAGATTTTATTTTGAAAATAATTATTTTTTAAAAATTATATATAATACCTGTATTTTCAACAAAATAAAAAATAGTAAACTGAATGGTGAATGTAAGAATATAACAAAATTGATACATTCATGAGTTGAATAGAGAGAAAGAAAATTTTTAAAAATAAAATAGCAATTTATTAAATAACAAAGTTCCTTATAATCAAAATATTCAATTCATGAACTTTTTAATTAATTATAATAATCTGTCAATAAATCATCTTTATTGCTAAATCTAGCTATTTAGATATGAATGCTTTCAGGTTGCTGCCAAATCTAACATCTTAAGCATTAAGCATTGATATTCATCAAAATTATTTAGCATTACAATACTTACTGAAAATAAATAATAATAATGCATAAAAAAATATTATGAAACTTAAAATCATAATAATTTCAGTTCTTTGTTAATATATGTTTTAATTAAAATACTTGTAAGAATACAAGGAATCACAAGCACTTAAAGCAGGAAATATAGATTTTGAGAGAACTGGCTGAGAAAGGCCATAGAAGGCTAAAAACATTACCAGAGGTTATTATTAGTATATGTAGTATATATCTAATAATAAAATAGCGTATTTTTCTTGCTTTAAAGTGCTTGTCATTCCTTGTATTCCTAAAAGCAGCAGAATTTGGTAGTTTATAATTACTTATAAGAATTTATGCAGTAAGATTAATGAAACTAACTAGGAAAACTATTATTTTTGAATGAATTTAAATTGGGAATGTCAAATAAAGTCAAACTATATCTGAGAGAGAAACTAAGAGATCCAATGATTTGAGTCCTAATCCAAGCAAACCAGCATAACTTTATTTTGACAGTTTTCTGTACCAAACTGATGCAAGAAACAGTATCTCCCTTATCAAATGAAGTGTCTACTTTCGATTTGAACCTTTTCTTCAGTTCAAAATGATTGGAAAATTTAAAGAAAATAGGACAAGTAAAACAGAGAAGAAAAAATTTTTAACAATTTGTACAGCATTTGTATATCAGCTCTTTTTTCTTCTTCAGCTCTTTTTTTCTACTTATTGTCCACGGTTAGATTAATGTTATTATCTTGTGTTTGTCAGTATTTTTGTCTTCAGTTCAAATAAACTAAAGAAAATATTTTATTGAAAAAACTACGAAAAACATGAAAAAGAAAAAGAAAAGATTTTCTCTCATAGGTATGTTTATGGGTCTCTGTTACATTAAACTACATTAAAGCTTATTAAAGTTAGAATTTTTCATTTAGTTTTATTTATTTTCATTAGTTTTTGTTTTATTTTTTTGGTCATTAATTTAAGTTATTTGTATTCTAATTAATTACCATCATTATTATTTTAACTAATAAATGTTTTATTGTTTAATTTGTGAAGAAGTTAACTCTGACCTATCCTATTATTATTTTATTATGCTCTTTATTATTTATTGTTATTTCATTATTATTTAACATATTATATTTTAGTTTAAGAGTTAACTCACTTTCCACATTCTCCGTCTCAGCAGTTAGCAATCATATGTTACGGAACGGAAATCCATCTTCCGAACTCTCTCTCTCAACTCTTGACATCATCTAATCTAAATAATTTTACCACTGATCCGATGTGAGAATATAAGAATGATCTCTTATTGATGTTTGGTTCGGTACATAATTAATTTGTAAAGAGTTATAAATAAACGTAACTTGCTATTTTTCTTATATCCTTAAAATTCTTATAATCAGCACTACAAGCAAGTATCTTAATAGTTTTATTCCTGTAAAACGTTTTTGGACTATATTTAGTCCCTCTTCAGTACACTCAAATTTCTATCGTTTATAGTATATTGAACAGAAGATATTCTAAACAGAGTTCTTAAACGTTAAACACTTCGTTACTCTTTCGAATTTTTACAAACATTCAAATCGGAACCACAGAATATAAAACATTAAACTTTCTGCTATTCTTTCAAATTTTCACAAACATTCGAATCGGAAACAAATTAAACAACATACAAGGAACATAATTAAGCAAAATAACATATTATCACACTATATAGAGCAGTGTAAGCTCGGATAATGTCTTCACAATACACTAACTAAAATACAAATAAAAGTTCTTATTTCAGCATTAAGTACAGTTGAACCTTGATAACTCGAACCTCTATTACTCGAATTTTCGATAAGTCGAAGAAATTCTCGTTTTCCAAATGGCCTTCCAATACTATACATTTGTATTTGTCTCTTTAAGTCGAATTTCTATAAATCAAATTATTCGATATCTCGAAACTTAATTTATGTTCCCAGAAATTTTGTTTATTCTATAACTCAAATTTAAATTTGTTAGATACGATCCTGGATACAATAATTACAGATTACGTATTAATTTTTTATTTTTGTATGACCAGCCATCATTAGGAGAATTTGATTTCGAATAAACTGTGCTGCGTTCGTCATACTGTAATTGCCAAATTGTTAAAGTAGCCAATATAGCCTGACATTCAGATGCATTTTGACTGGCATCACTGATCTGATGCAGGAATTGGGCATCTGACTGTTCTAACTTCAATTTTTATGTAATGCAATTTTGTTTACTTCTAATTAAAGTTCTTATACTGTATTGGTCTCTTAATTAAGAGAAATAAAAAACAACAGGAAATCTCATAAGAAACAACGGGAAAGTCTACTTTTTATCTTATAAATACTGTCAATCCGTCGCTCGATGATATAATCAGTAGGAGAGTCAGTGAAATCAATTTTTTTTTGCATAAAAAAGGTTAACAATAAGCGCACAACAAAAACAGTATTTTTTACACCCTAATAACATACAACTTTTTATGCTACATTTTTTATTATTCCTAATTTGGTACAATTTCATTAAAATCGGCCCTGAGAATGGATAAAATTACTGCTGTATAAAAATACTACACGTACGGTGGATACTGTGCGTCTAAGTAGGCCTACGATATTATTATACGACAATCATTTGCAGTATATTGGCAAATTTAACAGCATTTCTATAACTCGAATTTTCAATAAGTCGAAATTATTTTAACATCCCTTGACGATTCGAGTTATCGAGGTTTGACTGTATTGTTATCGTCCGAACTTTTCTAACAATAGAAATATAGAAAGCACATAATACAAACATAGCCATACGATCTCTCCATCCATATTGGGTCCACAATCTTGCAAATCTTAGGTTCTTTTCTCATATATTACTTCTAGCACACCATCTCCACAACATCGGTAACTCTATTGGTGAGTTGCTGTTAATAATATTCCTGTCTTGTCTCTTCTTTTCAATCTCTATACTCTCTAGCTAGGTAGCAGTTTGGGATCTCTGAACAGTTTCCAGAGTTTAGCCTCATCCCATTTTATATTTACATCATATTCATATGCCTTTGTCGTATACAGCCCTCGCGACAAAGGCATATGAATGTGATGTAAACATAAAATGGGATGAGGCTAAACTCTGGAAACTGTTGAGAGATCCCAAACTGCTACCTAGCTAGAGAGTATAGAGATTGAAAAGAAGAGACAAGACAGGAATATTATTAACAGCAACTCACCAATAGAGTTACCGATGTTGTGGAGATGGTGTGCTAGAAGTAATATATGAGAAAAGAACCTAAGATTTGCAAGATTGTGGACCCAATATGGATGGAGAGATCGTATGGCTATGTTTGTATTATGTGCTTTCTATATTTCTATTGTTAGAAAAGTTCGGACGATAACAATACTTAATGCTGAAATAAGAACTTTTATTTGTATTTTAGTTAGTGTATTGTGAAGACATTATCCGAGCTTACACTGCTCTATATAGTGTGATAATATGTTATTTTGCTTAATTATGTTCCTTGTATGTTGTTTAATTTGTTCTATATTATATATGTTTCCGATTCAAATGTTTGTGAAAATTTGAAAGAATAGTGGAAAGTTTAATGTTTTATATTCTATGTGGTTCCGATTTGAATGTTTGTAAAAATTCTAAAGAGTAACGAAATGTTTAACGTTTAAGAACTCTGTTTAGAATATCTTCTGTTCCACGTACTATAAACGATAGAAATTTGAGTGTACTGAAGAGGGACTAAAGATAGTCCGAAAACATTTTACAGGAATAAAACTATTAAAATACTTACTTGTAGTGCTGATTATAAGAATTTTAAGGATAATTTGTAAAGAAGATGACATGAATTGATTACTCTGTAAACTAATAAATTTGAAATTGTTGCACAACTTTATGCAAATGAGCCAAGCTCAGGGCTGTAAGTCACAATGTATAAAAATGTATGCATCCAACGACACAGAGAAGTGTCCGTATTGAAGTAGAGCTGATTAAGTGACATTTGAATTTCTTATAAAGATCGACAATAGATTAAGTTTGTATTGGTAGTGGAGGTATTAGAAATAATTAGTATTTAAGATTATATTTATTGTGAATATTTAATATTTTGGATATTTGAATTTTGATTAAGTAAGTTTTGTTGATAATTTGATTGGTGCTTTATTATTGCTTAAATAAAGCTTTAATTTACACTTTTGTAAGTGTTTTGAGTCCAATAAATTTATATTTTATTATTTAAACTTTGTTTGAGAATTTATTAGCATAAGTTTCTAACATCATTTTTGTTGTTTTAGAGATAGCACTTGTTTAATACTTTAAGCTGTAGTTTCTGGTCATTTGTTTTTTATCAGTTAGACA
Source organism: Olivierus martensii (assembly GCA_000484575.1). NCBI lineage: Eukaryota > Metazoa > Arthropoda > Arachnida > Scorpiones > Buthidae > Olivierus > Olivierus martensii. Next base: position 33,765 of record AYEL01081687.1, on the reverse strand, counting down.
TTAAGTATTTATTGATTTGTTTGTGATTTGATATATTTATTTTAGAAAATAGTAAAAGACTTGAGTTCAGACCGGACTCTGGATTTGTAGAGTCATTGGAACCATTAGGTTAGATCTATTATTATTATTTATTGATATTTTGAAATTAGTGACTTTGCAAATTGTTGATTGTTTCCACACTTCTCATTTCATTTCTGGACTAATGCATTGTTTATCCATGCTCACTTCTAGTTTTTCTTTTATCAAAATCCTTATATGGCTCAGGGGCAGACTGGCCATAAGGGCATTCTGGCAAATGCCACAAGGGCTGGTGCCGTCATAACAATATGGGCTGGCAGCCCATATTATTAAGGGCGAATTTTTATGTCACCGCACTTTCAATAGAATGTATATTTGTTTCAGTCTCTTCATTCATTTTTATTCAAATTTATCAATATTTTAGTATTTGCACACAAAAACAGACTTGTAATTTAGATAGTTATTTTTATTTTGTCGTTAAAATTTGTTTTGTAAAAAATAATACAGTCAGACCCTGTTAACACGTGGTAGTTGGGGTCCATGGTTACTAAACCACAAGTTAAATGAGTTACAGTATTAATATAAGTTGCAGTACAGTATTAATATAAATTGAGTGATAAGTTCCAACATCGATATGAATTTTCTGTGTGATCTGACCAATACAAAATGGTTGAATGTGTAGCTAATCTCACTGATCACAAGATTTAATGACCAAGATGTCTAGGAGTGATATCACAAGCGAGTGCTTATCAAAGTAGTCATGGTAAAACCGCGTGTTAAGCAGACTCATGTGTTACTGAACTGTGTGTTAACGGGATCTAACTGTATGTATTAAATATTTAATTTATTTAATACATATTACAGATATATCATCGTAAGGACATTAAGATATAAAAATAAAATAAAGACAGGAAGATTGCAAAAAAATTTATTAAAAAAATTATTTAATTTTTTTTTAAATACTCCTGTTTTTATTATTATTTTTTTTTTCTATATCTTACGGCGAAATGTCCTTGAGACGATATATCCATGTGACAAATGTCCTAATAGCAAGTCTAAGTAGTGTGCTGCTGTCAGGATTACACCAGAACCGAAAATATCTCACAGTCCACCCCTGTGTGCGCTCATCTTTAACATTGTTAAACAATGTTGTAGATGAGCACATATCATTAAACAATCTAAATATCTTTCACCATGCTTGAATAATATGCTCTAAATTGCTCTTGACATCAAAACCTGCCATTTCAACTCTACATAAGTGCAATTGCAGTTTTTCGACCCTCTCTGACCCCACAACTGGTATCAAAAATGGGATGTCAAAAGAACAAAAATTTCTTCATTAAAACTCCCCACAAATTCCACAATTTGGTATCAGGAGTGAGCTGTTGAAAGAATGAAAATTTTATCATTTAAAATGATCCCGTGGACCCAACATAAATATGAGAGTTTATTCTGTGCTATGCTCAATATAGCATGATCTATTTTTTTATGATGACCTTTCATAATGCTAATTAATAAAAAATGGACCATTACCCATTGATAAATAAATAATGGATCACATTCACTGTTAAGTTTATTGTATCAGCTATTGAACCCAATTACCATAATAAAGTTGCAGAAAGAATTTAGGATAGCAAAAACACCCATTTCTTTAAAAAGTTGATGGAACTTCCTACCTACTCTCTTCATGAATGACTTATTACTATAATAAACATATAAATCAAAGAATATTTTTCATAAAAGAAAGCATTAAACAATAATAGTATTTTAACAATATATTTAAACAATACTATTTTCAGATTTCTAAAGATCATTCCTTAGCTATTAAAATACTATCACTGTAATAGATAAAAAGGGATTTGTAGAAATATGAAAATATTATCATTTATAGTAATTGCTTATTATTTTTATTGCATATCATAACTGAGATGCATTAAATATATCATCTATGCTTACAGTTGATCTCAGAGCTGGCTAATTTTTCATTAAAAAGCTTTAAATTTTATGAAAAACAATAGCAGCACATATGAAACTGATAAAAAGTTAGTGCTGAATTATTGAAATTTTTTCAAAAATAAACAAACATACATACATTCACAAATACCAGATTAAATAAACTTACAGAATTTAATTTTAAATTAAATCAAATAATTATTCAAAATTACTTTTCCTGCTTCACTAAATCCTCCAATCTTTTTAAATACATTGCGGGAACAAAACCAGGTAGGCATTAAAAGTGTTGGTCCATGAGAAGTATAAATCTATAAAATATAGCTTGTTTATCATTTTAATAATTTAAAATTATATTTATTATTTTAAATTAATTTTCACAAAAATTTAATATGTTATAACAAACAGCATATACAGTGAAACCCCGATTTTGAAACTTTTCAGGGACCGGCCCGAAAAGTCGAACGAGCCGGGAAAACGCACGAAACGGGAACTCTGATGACGTCATAATAAAAAAGTTATATAATTAAAACGTAGGAAGAGGGAAAGTTTTACATTGCATGTATAGGAAAATGCTCGGACTTCCGAAAATAGACGTTTAAAGCAGGAAAGTCTTACGATACGGGAACGCACGAGCAGGGTTTCACTGTATTATTATTAAGGTCTTTAGCAGTCAAATACTTTATTGATGATAATTTTTCAATTTTTAGCTGCTTCTTCAGTTTTTAATATACAATAAACTCTTGGGAATTAAATTACAAAGTTAAGAAAATAAATTTAAATAGGCAAAATAATGTTCAGAAGTGCTCTCCAACTTATTGCTATTTAAAGTTTATAGATATTATATAATACAGGTAGTCCTCGATTAGCGCAAATAATATAAACACTACAGCACTAAAGAAAGAATAATCAATTTTGATTCAAATTTTCTCTTTAAACTTCTCACTCATATCAAACTAAAGAAAAATGAAAGAAAGAAATTTTTTGTGGTTAGTATAGCATTTTTGCTTTTCTCTTTTCAATGGTCTTCTATTGTTAATGATAAATAACATAAATAATGTTGTTTGTACCTTAGTTATATTATTATTTTTTATATAATTTCAACAACAGATATCTTATTTTTATAATATAAATCACAAGCTTTTTTTAAATCAGGACACACTTCTAGAGTAATTTAAACTCTGATGTATACTTTAAATTTCAAACAAAATTAGCCATAAAACCACAAAATATGAAAATGAGCATCTAGTTTAAAATATCAAACGAAAATCTTGACTCAGACATGGGAGTCTCGTGCTATCTATAGCTTTTTATAAATACAGTTTTATATATATATAAGGTGTGTGAAAAAGTTCTCACTGTTTTCCAATAGATGGCTCTGGATGTAAATGGTGATGCAATCTATCATGACGGAAGCGTCATTCTCTAAGCCTAACAATCTGTCAATAAGATTGCGTCAAAAGATTAGTGATTTTTTTTCACTGTCATTTGCTGTTCGCACATAAAAATGTCGAATTTTGAACTGACTAAGCGCCATTTGCGGGAAGCATTACTTTTTTTGCTTTCATTTAAAGAAAACTGCAGCTCAAGCACATGTTATGCTTGTGGATGCTTATCGTACATATGCTCCTAGTGAAACAACATGCCGTGATTGGTTTCGCCATTTTAAAGGCGGTGATTTCGAAGTTGAAGACCACAAACGCAGTGGTAGGCCGAAATTATTCGAAGACGATGAGTTGGAGGCTTTGATTGACCAAGACTCAAGCCAAACCCAAGAAAAGCTTGCCAATTCATTGGGAGTGGATCGCACAACAATTGCCAAGCGTTTGCACGCCATGGGTATGATTCAAAAAGAGGGACATTGGGTGCCACACCAGCTGAAGTTGCGTGATGTCGAACAGCGATTCATGACATGCGAAATTTTGCTCCAACGTCAAAACAGAAAAGGTTTTTGCACCGTGTTGTTACTGGGGATGAAAAGTGGATCCACTTTAGTAATCCAAAACGCAAAAAAGTGTATGCCCGGTGTGGAGATTTCCCATCAACCTCAACAGGCATGCCAAGGCGGAACATCTACGATGGTAAAGTGATGCTGTGTGTCTGGTAGGACAAGAAGAGTATTTTTGTACTATGATCTTCTACAACTAGGGCACACAGTTAATCCTCAATTGTACAGACAACAACTGTTGCGATTAAGCCAAGCAATCAAGGAAAAATGGCCAGAATACCCAAACGACATGATAAAGTGATTTTCCAGCACGACAACGCATGGCCGCATGTGGCTAAGTTGGTAAAGGAATACTGCAGGCACTTGGTTGGGATGTTTTACCTCACCCGCCATATAGCCCAGATATCACTCCATCGGATTACCATCTCTTCCATTCGATGGCACATGGCCTAGCCGACCAGCACTTCTTGGATCCACTTTAGTAATCCAAAACGCAAAAAAGTGTATGCCCGGTGTGGAGAGTTCCCATCAACCTCAACAAGCATGCCAAGGCGGAACATCTATGATGGTAAAGTGCTGCTGTGTGTCTGGTAGGACAAGAAGAGTATTTTGTACTATGATCTTCTACAACTAGGGCACACAGTTAATGCTCAATTGTACAGACAACAACTGTTGCGTTTAAGCCAAGCGATCAAGGAAAAACGGCCAGAATACCCAAACGACATGATAAGGTGATTTTCCAGCACGACAACACATGGTCGCATGTGGCTAAGTTGGTAAAGGATATACTGCAGGCACTTGGTTGGGATGTTTTACCTCACCCGCCGTATAGCCCAGATATCACTCCATCGGATTACCACCTCTTCCATTCGATGGCACATGGCCTAGCCAACCAGCACTTCTCGAATGACACCGAAGTTCGAAAATGGGTTGACGAATGGATAGCCTCGAAAGATGAGGAGTTTTTTCGCAACGGCTTTCAACAGTTACCTGAAAGATGGGCAAAAGTATTAGCCAGCGACGGATAATACTTTCACTGATGTATTTATTTTCATTCTTTTTTAAATAAGGACTCTTTTTCGAAAAAAACAGCGAGAACTTTTTCACAAACCTTATATATATAAAATTATAAATTATTTTTTCATTTGCTTGGGATGCACCTGACTACTTTCAGAGTATACCAGTGTACCTGGGTGCATTGATTGAGAAACATTAAATAATATTTTATTTGATGATTTTTTTTACAGTTCTCTTTTAACACTCAGGTTTTTAAGTACTACTTATCTATGTTCACTCATATTTTTTTTAGCCATCATTCTGATATACATGCATTTAAATGTACAGTCTAAACTGTTTCTGATGTCAGGACCCAATGTTTACAATTTTAGAAAGACATGCCTTTTTTATCAAACATTAAATAATATTTTATTTGATGATTTTTTTTACAGTTCTCTTTTAACACTCAGGTGTTTAAGTACTACTTATCTATGTTCACTCATATTTTTTTAGCCATCATCCTGGTATACATGCATTTAAATGTACAGTCTAAACTGTTTCTAATGTCAGAACCCAATGTTTACAATTTTAGAAAGACATGCCTTTTTTAGCCACAGATACATCACATTTTGATATTAGAAAAAGGCTGTTAAAGGAGGAAAAAGTCATTAAAACCCTTGTGAATATTACATTGGAGTTTTTGGTGTCAAAAGTGAAACTGTTGGACTAAAAGGATGTCATTAAAACCTACCAGCTAACCTACCAGTCACAATAACATTAGCTATTTATAAGTTTCTGGAATTACTGTAATTGCTATAATTTGGAGATAAATGAAACTGTTTTCAGTTTATATATATGTGAGGATATATATATATATATATGTGAGGAGTCGAAAAACCCCACGCGCCAAACGCGACGGTCAAATTCGAAATTCGGCCAATTTTGGCATCCCAACATCTTTTAGCAGCGCCTACTCCTCGCAATCCTCACAGAGTTTTTGGTGTCAAAAGTGAAACTGTTGGACTAAAAGGATGTCATTAAAACCTACCAGATCTCACAATAACATTAGCTATTTATAAGTTTCTGGAATTTCATTTATCTCCAAATTATAGCAATTACAGTAAACTGTTTTCAGTTTAAATATATATAACAATTTCTAATAAACTGCTTGATTTTCAATAAGTAAACTTATAGAAAATTAAGCAGTTTTTAATTAGACTATAAGTTAAAATAATTATTAAAAGTGTATAGTTTTAAGTTTTACTATATCTATCAATATTCACTAAATCAGTGTTATAATGTATCAGTACAGTAGATCTCCAACTTACACAGTTAGTTTGTTCAAAAGATTTCTGTGTAGGTTGAAAACCACAAATTCAACAATTCATTTGCTAATGCATCCATTCATTATATATGAATGGGTGCATTAGCAAACAGAATTTTCAAATCATATTTATGAGATACTTAATGCATAGATAAGATAATTTAAAGTCATAACTAATACTTTTGTAAAAAAGTAAATTGTTCAATGAATTTTTTGTTCACATTTTATGGAAATTCAACAAAAATAGAGATTTATGCTCTGCATATCTCTGAAATCTTGAAAGTTGGACACCTATTATAGTGAAATTTAGAAACAAATTAGATTCTATTTATAATATTCTGAAAATATATGAATCATCATAATTTGCTTTTTTGTTCACATTTTATGGAAATTCAACAAAAATAGAGATTTATGCTCTGCATATCTCAGAAATCTTGAAAGTTGGACACCTATTTTAGTGAAATTTAGAAACAAATTAGATTCTATTTATATTTATAATATTCTGAAAATATATGAATCATCATAATTTACATAATATAAAATTATTTAAAACATTTAAATAATTAATCATAAAATAATTTATAAATTGTTTTTTACCTGTGTTTCAGCAAGTAGCTGTTTATGCCAAGGTGCAACAGATCCAGGTATATTAAAATTTATAACTTCATTAATTACTGGTAACTCTATTATGTAAGTTATTTTGATAATTACAGTGGTTTTTGGAGGAATGTTACCAACACTAACTGTAAATATATTCTGAAAAACGTATATGCATATATATATATTTATCTTCATGAACAGTTAAATTTATGTTTTTAATATATACATACTGGTTTTTCTTCATCCATAAGATATGCACCATATCCTTTCTGTACGGCTTCTTTGTATTCTTTATGAGCTGTTTCTTTCTCTTTTATTTTACCAACGATATGCTTATTGTTTATAAAAGCTTCAAAACCACATACTGCTGCACCTACTTCTAATGGAAAAACATATTTTGCTTCTACTGAGATATCATCCCTGTTTTCATATACTTGAAGTACTGTTACCTAAATAAAAATTATTCAGTTTATTTTTCAAATTAACGAGATGATAATGTAGTAAATATAAAAGTAATTTTCAATACTTCAGATACTAAATCAATAATTTTTGCTTGAACATCAACAGATTTTAATGGAACTTCAATGTTTTTTGAGTTATTAATTAATTTCAAACCAGCTTCTACTTCATCATCAGTTTCTTCAAATGAGCTATCCTCATCCTCAAAATCTATAAGTAAGTTTATTGATTAAATAAAATTTATTAGTTTTAATAAGTAATAGTTAGTTATATAAATGATGCCTCAAAATCTATAAGTAAGTTTATTGATTAAATAAAATTTATTAGTTTTAATAAGTAATTGTTAGTTATATAAATGATGTAAATACCTAAATTAATATCGCAGTTATTATCATAGTTATGTTTATTTTTTGAAGTTTCTTCTGTTAAAAAGTCTGAGATATCTGGATAAGGTTTCACATCATCATCTGGTAAGGAAAATTCTATCAAATATTTCAGGCGTTGTTGATGTGGATTATAAATCACAAATTCATCATCCTGCCAAAATATAATGTAACATATTTAAATAATTATCATAGCTACTCAAATAAGAGTTTAAAAATTTTGATATTTTCAAAATAAAAATATATGGAGGTGATATATATAAGATATAGAAAACGAATGTAATATAAAATTTATATTAACAAGTTACTATGAAATAATTTTTTAACTTTAAATATATTATAATCAGTGATGATTATAAGAGTTTAAAAATTTTGATATTTTCAAAATAAAAATATATGGAGGTGATATATATACGATATAGAAAACGAATGTAATATAAAATTTATATTAACAAGTTACTACGAAATAATTTTTTAACTTTAAATATATTATAATCAGTGATGAATTGTGACTTGAAATTATAGGGGTGCTACAACTTTCAAAATATGCACACACACTATAAATACAGTGTATACAGTAAAAATATCAAAATTATGATAAAAATCAAAAATGAAAAAATATTGTTTATTGTCAATAAATTTATAAAGTTATATAATTCAAAATTACTTAAAATAAAATATATTCTTCTTGTATTGTTTCATGAAAAAATATTGGGCAGGATTTGAGATTACCTACACGAGTTTTCTTGTCTATCAATAGTGTGACATACTGAGGTCAAATCATTGCACTACATAGCTGTCCAATCGATTGCCACAATTTTATATATATTCTTCTTGTATTGTTTCATGAAAAAATATTGGGCAGGATTTGAGATTACCTACAAGAGTTTTCTTGTCTATCAATAGTGTGACATACTGAGGTCAAATTATTGCACTACATAGCTGTCCAATCGATTGCCACGTAATTTTACCTGGATGGTGTAAATAAGCATAGTGCTGCGAAAACTTGTGGCAAGTAATCTCAAATCTTACCAAATATTGTTTATCATCAATAAAATTATACAGTTTAGTATAATTCAAAATGTCATGTCTTTAGTTGCAATGTCCAGAAGTTTAAAGAGACAGAGTAAACATGATAAGCACTACAAACTCATTACTACTGGTGAAACCTGCATTTAAGCAATAGTGGAACTGTGCAACGGACAGTGTTGCTTTAGCTAATAGCTTGCATTTATACATGTCAACATGATGAGCATATGCTTGCACAAGTAGGAATATGGCACTGTGGTAAACACAGTACCACTAGTGTCCTTCATTCTCCTAAGTGCTACAAGATAGATTTGTGTAGGATTGTTGATGATAAAATTAAATATTTCAAGCAAATATAAATAAATTATTAAATATATTTATATATCGAGAAAACTTGGGAGTATTGCAGTTCTGCAATACCTATGCACGAGCTGCCACTGATTATAATTAATGTATTAATAAGTGATAGATAGAACTTTTGTTTGTAAAATTCATTTACTATCAAAAATGCTTTTGCTATATAAATTTGTTTCACATTAAACCAAATACACACAGTCAAATTAACCCCTAGTGTCAAAATTCTGAATTAAACTTTTTGGTTTTAATGATTAATTTTTCAAATCAAGGCTATTTTGCCACCATCTGTTGAATTAATAATTAATTTTTAAATTTGAATTAAAGTGGAACCATCTAGTAATTGATAATTAGATATAATTTTTAAATTAATTTTGCCATAATCTACCTGATAAGGCATTAGGGCACTATCCCAGAGATCCTGATTAGATTTCAGTGCGGTGATAAAATTTTGTTTTGGGAAAATCATTTTAAAAATTATAATCTAATTATTAATTACTAAATGGTGCCATCTTAATTCAAATTTAAAAATTAATTAGTTATTAATTCAACAGATAGTGCCACTATAGCCTTGATTTGAAAAATTAAACATTAAAATCAAAAAGTTTAATTCAGAATTTTGACACTAGAGGTTAATTTGGCCATATGTATTTGGTTTAATGTGATGCTAGATTCCTAGTTAGTTTCTATTAGAGTAATTTTGTTTCAATCATGCAATTTGTTTTGCTGAAATACGGTAGTTCTCTATATAATATCATTTCATGCTACATAGATTCCTATAACAGGACAAAACATTTGTGTCATTTTTATAACACAATAAAGGTTAGGCTGCCATATTGCAAATAATATATACTGAATCTTGCAACAGCTATTTTCAGATCCCACCATAGGCTGACCAATACCTATAGTAGAAACAGCTGGAGGATTGAAGGATGGAGTTAAATTGCTGGTCCATTCTAAAATCTAGATGTATAGGATCCAGAATTGAACCTGGATCTCCATTATGGTCAGCTGTTGATTTATCATGAGACCATCTACTCAACATAACCCAGTGAATGGCTCTGTATAATGGGAAAGCTAAATTTGAGATTTTCAAACACTAATTGAAAACTATTGGATAAAATATTTTTGATTTAATTTTATTCATAAAATCAAGTATTTTCTAAAAAAGTTAAATTTAATATAAAAAGATCTAATATGAATAGTAAATATTAAAAAAAATAATAATAAAAATTATTTACTTAATTATCTGATGAAATCATGCAGCCGGAGGATGTACTCTTCATAGACCATGATTTTAATTTTTCTGTTTAGTATTAGATGACAAAATATCTGTCATTAATCCAATAGTACTGCATTATATAGCTGAGTACATACCAAATATTTTAAGCCAAATTAATCCCTAGCATAATAATTCAGAATTAAACTAATTTTTAATAATTATTTTTTAAATCAAGGCTATGGTACCATCATCTGTCCAGTTAATAATTAATAAATTTTTTAATTTCGATTAATCGATTCATTTAAAAGAAAAATATTTATTTATTTATTATTAATAATCTTTAAGATAAAGATTAAAATATTTTATATTTCGAATTCACTGTTTGTCTGTGTTAATTATTTATATTTTTTATTTAAATAAAATCTCAATCAAATTAATGCTGCTGGAAAGTTTATTTATTTATCTATCAACTATTGATTTGACAGATATATTGTATTTGTATATATTGTATATATTGTATGCTGCTGGAAAGTTTATTTATTTATCTATCAACTATTGATTTGACAGATATATTGTATATGAAACGATATGTAATTTACAAACGGCAATTGTACATTCTTAATCACTGACAATCATATGTGTTTTATCTTGTTAATAAATCGTAACTAATTTACATAAAGTATATGTCTAAACAGAATAAATATTTATTATTTGGCAATTAATTGATGATGATAATCATCTTTATAGTAAAGATCGTTGTAAATGAATTTTTGAATTTTTCTCCTCACTTTTTCACATTGCAGCTTGAAAAGTGAGGAGAATTTAATTTATGAATTAGCAGACTGATGCAAAAATATATATACTGTATACAGGGTGAAGAAAAACTTGGTCGTAACATTTTGTATACTGAAAGGGGATCTCGAAACAAGTCGAAAATGTCTAATGAACATATGGTCTAAATGGCACCGTTTTCGAGTTATAACCCTTTAAAGCTAGCCAATCACCATCGAGTACATAAAGCGTCACGACGCGTCGAGTTGCCAAGATGCGTCGCTTTCCTATTGACTTCCGGGTTACCAAGACTGCGAGCGACGCAATGCTATACTTAATGGAAACGCGACGCGTCGTGATGCTTTGTAAAGTAGATGGTGAATGGCTAGCTTTAAAGGATTATAACTCGAAAACGGTGCCATTTAGACCATATGTTCATTAGACATTTTCGACTTGTTTCAAGGTTCCCTATCAGTACACAAAATATTACGACGAAGTTTTTCTTCATCCTGTATATTAGTTTGTTTTTAGTTTCATTTAAAGCATTTTTAATAATAACGCTTTATTGGTCCAAACAAATGAGTAAGATATTCGCATAAAATAAAAAATTATAATTTTCCACTGCAAGTTTTAAATTCAAAGACTAAATAATAATGAGTATTTATACTTAATTTTGACGGATTAATCGAAAATTTTCAAAAAGAATTCAAATTTCAAATAATTTTTTAAGCTCGGAAATTTTTTTATACATCAACGAAGTTCAGAGTATGCTTAATTTGTTGGTCTACAGACTCTACACCAAATTCAAAATCAAAATCAGAAGCAGTTACTTAAATTGTTTATTGTGACATGCTGGTGATATATCTAAAGTAAGTTACATAAAGACTAACCTAATGTTTTTCCAATATAGTCAGTTGTCAAACATTAAAATAAGTTCATGATAAATAATCGGAATTTAATAGTATATTTTATTGTTAATAATATCAAGCATATTTTCAATAATAAATATATCCTAAAGAATACCATGAAAATTTTATCAAGTTTGTTTAATTCCTTGAAATTCTATAAATCATAATGTTTATATAAACATGTTCCATTTAAAGCTGGAGTTGCATTCCTGAAAACGGGAATATTAACTGAATCACGATATCCGACACCATAGTTCCAATGAAAATTAATTTCTACCAATGTAATTTATTATGATTAACATATAAAGTGATTATAATTAAAGTTTTCTGTAATTCTAATTAATAAATAAAATATCACAAAAATTTGTATATAAGGGGAAAAATGTGGCGCTGTGCAACAGAAAATATTTGAAAAACCACACACACCAAAAAAAATCAATAAATAAATAGCAAACAGATGAAGTGAAATTTTAAATTTTTATTTTGTCGTTTGTAAAAACAAAACAAAACGAAAAGAAGAAATAAACTGCCACAGGAAATTGCTTCACAACTTCGAAATTATTCATCGTTTATTTACGTTCGAAGATGTCACTGATGCAACATCTCTGGAGAAATATTCCGCTCATGCTGCATTGTATTGTTCTTTAAAACAATACAATTTTTTTGGTAACAGACAATGTCACTTTCCACATAGGTAGAACTAAGTGGCGGGGCGAAACAAATCCTTTCACAAGTACCCACTTCTGCAGAGGGGTTAGCTAGATTGTGAAGGACAGGAATCGATGGACTGGACCCGGATCCCATAATAAATATTTCCACGGGGTGGGACTCGAAAATCGAACCTAAGTCCTTCAGAGTGTGGCGCATAATACTTAATATGCCGCCACGCTCAATAAAATCCATGTGTTTGAGCGTTGCGTGGCCCGAAGAGTTTCTAAGCGGCCAATCCGGCAACTAAAACAGAACACTGGTTAAGTTAGGGGCATTTTCTCGATGGACATTGGCCTTACGCCCCACAGCCAAAAATTATACAGTGATTTTCACATCATCAGGTAATCGTGGTGATTATGTCATGGGGAAACAGCGACTAATTAATTTAATTTTTTACAAAATAAAATTTTGCCACTGCATCAGAATCAAACCAGATCTTTAGGAAAATGCTCCAATGCCTTACCAATTAGATCATCATGGCATGTTAGAATTCCATTTTGGGAAGCTTATGGTAATGGTCAATTTAGAAACTTATCAGACTAGGCCAGTACTAGAACTTCCAGGTTAAGAAAATTAATTTAAAAATTAATTAATTATTTCTGAAATGGAATTTTGCATTGGGATGCTATGTAAATGTGAATGTGTGTTAGATGTTGGAGTGCTATTCTAAAGATCTCAGTTTGATTCTGGTAGAGTGGCAAAATTTTATTTTGAGAAAATTAAATAATTATTAATTACTAAATCTGCTACCTTAGTCCAAATATAAAAATTAATTATTAATAATTTAGAATTAAGCTATAATTTTACTGTTTGGGTTAATTTGGCTTAGAATATTTGGTTTGTAGATATTCTCCTAATTAATTTCAATTAGAGTACATGTTTGAAATGACATATTTATGAATATTTAATATTTATTTATTGAAATTAATACTTATATTTTTTAATACTTGATTCATGGCTCATATAACACAGAACATATCTTCCATATTATATGAGAGTCAATTATACATAAAATTAGGTATAATCAGATATAATCTCGAAATAAATTTTTTGACATTGACTTAAGTATGGTTAATATATTTTCTGATTTCCACATATCCAAAAACTAGCAGTCAACTAAATTGTATATAATATTTAAAAAATGAATTTTAATTAGAAATTTTTACCTGAAAATCAGATACTTCAGTTTCTGATGTTTTAACACCGTGAACACTATCAAATCCATCTGGAGGGTTTGTTAGAGATGTCTGAAATTTCTTTGTATTATACACATTTCCTAAAGCAACTTCGCTTACTAAGATAAATCTGGTATTTCGTATTTTATTTGTTGCAGAATATTTAATGCAAGTACTAAAATTTGAAATAAAAATATTTTATTCATATTGTTGTGATAACATTCAATATTAAATATATTATACTTCCATGATAAAGGAAAATTTTTTGAATATGAAAGTTTAGTTAATTTATTCATATATAGATTAAAATCACTTTAATGTTTACAATAAAATTTGAAATTTGATATATATTAATTTGAAAAAAAAAAATGGTTTTCCATTAATATCTTAAGCAAACAAATAATTAGGATAAAAATTCGTTCTCAAAGTTAATTTACTTTTTATTCTTAAAATGAAAAATAAAATTTGTAGAATATCATTCTCTGAGTCTGTGTTTTGCCTAATATAAATGAACTGAACTCAATTTTGAATGAACTGATGAATTTTTTTTATATTCAAATACAGTTTATGGAATTAAAATGTGTAGCACAAAAATTAAATACTATGCCTTTAAACTTTGAAGACAATTTTTAAATCCATTTCTTCAATCAATTCCCTTTACCATGTAAAGACGTGGGCCCATTTTGAAAAAAAAAAAAAAAATGGTTTTCCATTAATATCTTAAGCAAACAAATAATTACGATAAAAATTCGTTCTCAAAGTTAATTTACTTTTTATTCTTAAAATGAAAAATAAAATTTGTTGAATATCATTCTCTGAGTCTGTGTTTTGCCTAATACAAATGAACTGAACTCAATTTTGAATGAACTGATGAATTTTTTTTATATTCAAATACAGTTTATGGAATTAAAATGTATAGCACAAAAATTAAATACTATGCCTTTAAACTTTGAAGACAATTTTTAAATCCATTTCTTCAATTCCCTTTGCCATGTAAAGGCGTGGGCCCAAAGGTAAGAAAGTATATGGAGTTTATTGAGAATTTATTCTGTATACCTGTGTACAGAATAAATTTATTAATACTTTTAAAATGGCCCAGGATTCAAATCCAAAAAAATCCATGTCATGATATCTATAAACAATAATTGATAAATAGAACTGTAGGAATTCCTTTGTTTAAGCAATTAATTTGGAACAAAGATTTTACATAATTTTCACCTATATATCAATACAATGCCATGTTGTTCCCTTATCTAAAAGAGAAACAATGCTAAATGAAACAATATTGTACCAGTAATATCACACTTAAGATCAACAAACAATATACAAAAATATAAATAAATCAAGTATAATAAAGTTTTAAATATTGTTGTTTGCATGCAATCTTAACATGGTTAGCAATATAATTTGTAAATACAGTAAACATTTATGCTTTATATCTGAAAAAATAAAAATTTTAAAGAAAATATTTTATGTAAAGATGAATTTATGCAAGTCAGGGAGATTCTATATTAAAATGTAATGAACATTTTATTGCTTTAAGAGGTTAAATACTTAATACAATATTTTATTTAAAATAAAAATAGTTATTAAATAGGAGTAAAAGTTCATGGTAAGAAAAATTAAAGGATTGCTCATTTATTAATGTTTGATATTTTTATATGAAATATGTAAGAAAAACAAACACTACTGTTAAATTATATATTTTCTATATATACAGTACTTCAAATTTGATTCTAACTTGTTTAATTTACAATTTAATAAAAATACCACATAAAATAAAAACTATTCAAAGTTCAAACTTTATCATGCAATCAGAAAGCCAGTAATTATATCTTTTACAGGATATTCATTTTAAGTATTTAAAAATATTGATCTCCCATACACAAAACATTTTTTAATATAGAAATTTTTAGCATTTTTATCAAAGGTCACTTTCAAAAATATATATTACAAAAATGTTAAACAAAGCATTCAGTATAGTTATCTATATTTAAAAATATTGATCTCCCATACACAAAACATTTTTTAATATAGAAATTTTTAGCACTTTTATCAAAGGTCACTTTCAAAAATATATATTACAAAAACGTTAAACAAAGCATTCAGTATCGTTATATATATAGCTATATGGAATGCAAGACAATAACTTAAAACAAATTATATTATTATTAAAAATATTTATAATAAACAAACAGAACTAACCTTGCAGAGTTAGTGAAATAAATTCCATTGCCCAACATTCCAATATCGGTTCTTTTAATTCCAGATTCTTCAACTAGTATTTTTGGTAAATTCAAACCACGTGATAAGATACCAACAATATTTGAAGGCAAAGTAGAATGAAATAACAATTGCCTATTTGATATATGATTTGTGTATTCTGCATATTCTATATCACGATATATAGCATAAATATTGTGAATTTTAATACAAGTTGGCCTGTAAAATATTAACAAAATATTAAAATAAATATATTTTTGAGAGGGGGAAAAACGTCTATTAAAATACCTGAATTGAGAATCAGTCACACAGTTATTCATTTCATTAAATTCTTCACTATCAGAAGGCAAAGACTGAACGTAGCATCGTAGCGCTTTATATTTTGAATGAAGATGACCATTTGGTGACCATCCACTAGCTTCACTAACAGAAACCATGTCTCGTAAAAGCTGCATTTGGATTCATTTCTCAATTATAATCTAAATTTATCTTTCTTATTGAATTTTAATTCTATTTTTATAAATTCTCACTTGGCATAAATCTTTCTTTTGGGAAAGCAATTTTTTTGAAACAATAGGTTGGTCATATTCTGGAACATGAGGTAAAATTGAATAAAATTCCATACTGAGCTTTTCAGCTAATTCTTCTGAACCTTCATTTAAGACAGATTGAATTTGAAGTAAAATACTTTCTGCCTCATCAACCTAAATAAATAAATAACTGTTTATCAAAAATATATTATAGACTAATTTAATCAATATTTGAATATATATGAAACATAAAATGAAATGAAAATTAAATACGAAAATTAAAATTATATATATGAAAATTATAAATCCCAATGAATGGAATGAAAATTAAAATTATAAATCCCATACTTTTATAAAATGATTGTGATTATAAACTGTTTATTTATTTATTACCCTTTATAAAAAAAAATCAAAAAGGCAGAACATTTAAGGAATCCACAATCACTTTAATGTATACAATTTTACTACAGTTTTTTCTTGTAAATTTAATAACCCATATAAAAATTGGGTATATAAACTGTTTATTTATTTATTACCCTTTATAAAAAAAAATCAAAAAGGCAGAACATTTAAAGAATCCACAATCACTTTAATGTATACAATTTTACTACAATTTTTTCTTGTAAATTTAATAACCCATATAAAAATTGGGTAAATGAGTTTTAATTGGGTTATTAAATTTATATTAGAAAAAGTTCCATATATTTATACTTATGCAAAATTGAATACTCTTCAATAGTTAAAGATTAAATAATAGGTAAAAATTTCAAATAGTATATGAAAATGCAATATTTATTAGTTCTATACAAATAACATTAACTCAATTGCAAACAAACTCTTTATCTTTCAATTTTTCATTACCTAAACTCAATCATTATTCTTAGAATTAATGAATTGATGTAGTAAGTTCAAAAGCTAAGTTTAAAAAAGTCAAGAGTAAAACAGAAACTGACTTATGCAATGATATTCTTTATTGAAAATTTTACCATCTTGTTTAGATTTTAAGATATTATAGACTGTATATTTAAAATTTTCCCTTCATTTTCAACCAATTAAAACCGATTGCTTATCAAATAGTATTGTCAGTGATGGAAGGGCTATAATAAGTTTTATTTTCTTGGTTTGCTTTGTTTTAGTTTATGATAAAAAAGTGATTCAAGTTAAGGACATAGAAAATCAATTCAGTGCTAAGGATTATTTACAATGTTCATCAATATTTTAAAATTAAAAGTTAATGAAGGACCTATAAAATTATAATAATGATAATATATTGTATTGTAATAATAATTTTAATTACATTATAAGCATCTAAAATGAATAGTCTGACCAGAAGAGAATGAATGATTAATGTGTGAAATTATGATAAGAAAAGCTATATATATAAGAATTAAGTTAAAATGAAGGATTTAATGGATTTTTGATTCCCTTCTTTAGTTTGTATTATTATTATAAAATTTTTTTTATATTTATGAACAAATTAAAATTTTCTTTTAAACAGTTTCTGTGATAGCCCTGAATTCTATGAATTTTCCTCATTTCAATAGATAATTAACACTTGCTAATTCTACTGTGCATACTAACTGACAGTCATTCTATTTTGTTTGGACTTTCTGTTAAATGTTAGGTAAACATTGGAGAGGATAAACATATCTCTACCTTATAACCAATTTATTATACACTTACATATGTATATACATTTATACCTCGCAAACTAAGACAGATGGGGTCGCCACATCATCATTAAAACATGAAGAACTCAGCACTATTTCTACCTTCGTTGCTATTAGTTTAAAAATTATGACATTATGTGCGACGATTTTTCTAGGAGAAAACTAAGTATATAGATTATAAGATCTAGTAGATTTATAAACCATTTTGCTGGCCATTTAAAAAAAATGGGCAACATTTATTATAGAGAAGACTTATCACTATTTTAAGCAAATTACCATGAAAATAACATTTTCCAATTAACTATTTAAAGATTACAAAAAATAATTACCTTCCATAAAGCTATATTTTCTGGATGCTTTAGATATTTCTTTAGTTCCCCAATTGCTTCCATCCATATTAATTCCATAAGATTTAAAACATTTTTATCTATATGTGAAGACAATGAATTCCATTCCAACTGCAACTGAAATAATGTAATTTTATATAATTATTTCTTAGATAATTAATATTTTTTACCAATGAAAATATTTTAAAATAATTTTTATCATTTGAACATTAGTTGTTCTTTTACAAAGTATTACAGATATATTTTTACATAAATTTATATTAGCAATGTAAATAAGCAAAAATTCTAGTTTGTTTTAGAAATATGAATTTTTATATAATAAAAATTAAAATTCAGCATGTAGGTTGTTAATTGTTTTCAAAAAGTTTACTTTTTGATTTTTAATTAATATTTAAATTTTGGTATAATTATTATTAATCATGATTATCATATACCTATTAAGTTAAATTTAAGTTTTCATTAAATTATTGACATCAAAAAGTCTTCAAGAAATAAACATAGCACCTCAAAATAATAGCACTCAAAAGCAATTGATGACAGTAATTTAATGAAAATGTTTCATTAAATTATTATTTATTAATTGCTGTTGAGCACGATTATTTTGTCGTATTATGTTTATTCTTGTTATCAGCACTTAGTTAGAATGCGAGTCTTTAAGAAGGAAAGAAAATTAATTATCCTTGTTATTTAGAAAAATGTGTTTTGTTTATATAAAATGGAACAAATTTATTACATTCTATTAAAAACTTTTGTGTTCTAACTAGCTTAAGTGAAAATAAAAAAATGCAGAAGACTGAATAAACCAAAAACCACTTTTATAAATACAGTGAACTCTCTATTTTACAAACTAATACGGACCCTAAAAAAAATTCATAAAATTGAAAGTTCATAATGGCATTGGCATTTAATTAACATTAGGGAACTTTTGAGACCAATTAAATAGTTTGTAAAAATGTGAATCAAGTGTACGAATAACCATGAGAGTCACTGTATTCGTTTCTCATTGGTTGAAAATGATGAGAAAATTCATTCTAAACAAATTGATAAGGAGAAACATTCTTTAAAATCTTACATTTTTCTTAGAATATATGATTATTCTAAGAAAAATAGACACCATATAATAGAATATCTATAGTACGAGAACCATACGAAAATAAAATATTTCCTAAACGCTAAAAGATTTCTTTCACATTAACAATAGCACAAAGAGGCAGCCAGATGGCTGCGTGGTAACGCTTTGAATGTGTTACGCAGGAGGACCCGGGTTCGTATCCCGAGTCTGGCAGCTCACGAAAAATCTTTTTGGGATTCTGGGTTCGGCCCAGCGATCCCATCCTTTACTGTCCGGTCCCTCTCCACGGATATGGGTGCAGCCCGTGGTTGAATCTGATCTCGCCCTTTAGTAATCCATTGATTGGAAAAGGGTGTAAAAATAAGAATAGCACAGAGAATATATTTTATAAGAATTCAAGAAATACCGAAAATAATATCGCTCCAAAAATTTGTAATCTATTCAGTTTTGGAATCAGTTTTCTTTATAATTTTAATTTTCTTTTTAAATTTGTTAAATTAATTTTTAGTGTTGACATTATTATAAGTATTTTAATTATAATTTAAGTTATAAGTATTTTATTATTATAGTATTTTAATATTGACATTATTAGAAATAGAGGCTTATAAGATCGTGCCAATGTCTGGTTGTCTGTCCATCATAACATTAGCACTCTGTCTAGTAATAAAAAAATTTTAATTGATTTAAAATAAATATATAGATTAGGTTAAGTTAGTGTGAATTAAGATGCCGAATAATATTTTGGTTCTGGCCATTTTTAGAGTCTACTACACAGACTGGCTAAAATTGATGAGATCAGTCGGAAGATAGGATGGGTTGAATGGCCAGACCGAGACATCACAGTTTGTGACGTCATCCAATGTTATGTCACGATAACGTCAATGTGCTTGCAATATCATTGTGATAGATATTGACGATACGATTAGTCATATATTGCTCCCATAAAACATCCATGGTTGCTCCCTACGCTACTACAACAGATTACAGAGAACTTTTTTACTGATTTTTTTACTACAACAGATTACAGAGAACTTTTTTACATGGTTGCTCCCTACGCTACTACAACAGAGAACTTTTTTACAACAGATGGTGCTAATACTTAGCACCATCTGTTGTAAAAAAGTAGAAAATAAAATTTCGATAAAAATTAAATATAATCCTATAGGTTTAAATTATATAGCAACGAAGTTAGCATTAATAGTAGTTCATTACTGAATTTCATGAAAATCTACTAATTAATTCATAAATGATTAATAGAGGACAGATAAACATGAACCATATCCATGGCCAAATCTTATGTCTCCATTTCCTTCGAAAAATAGGCTAAAAATACAACATATATGTTAACCTTATTTAAAAACATTATATAAGACAATAATATTCAAAATTCAATTAATAAAAACATTTAATTGTATATTGTAATGATGATTGTAATCCTTGCCTCAATTCAATGTTAGATTTCAAGAACATTCAGAAATTCATTAATTCTAAGCATTTTGATTGGAACATAAGTGGAAAGTGATTATTTGGAATGATCCCAATTTGGGATTACAATACCTAGATCCTAGGATCCCGAATATCGGAATCCCGATAAAGTTTTCGGTATTCAGATGCCAATATTGATACAAAAATACCGGTTTTTCAGTACTAATTTAAAAAATAATTGTTTATAATTTATTTAAAAAACAAAAGTTATAAAATCGCAATAATGAACTATTAATATTACTAAATTTGCAACTACATTATTGATATTACGTAAAAAAATCTTGTTAAATATTTTATTTTATTAATTTTCACCGATATGTGATCAATGTGTTGTATAAAGGACAACTTCGAATCAAAAATGATTCCTAACTCATTGTTGTATCATTGTCATAAGATGCAAATGGAATGGAGCTTTCACAAAGATGATTAACAATGAATACCTATTACTACTTTATCATTATTGATTTTAAATGATATTAGGTCGCATTATTATAGTTGAGATATCTCTCTTCCAAGTTTCTATAGATGTATGGTTGATTTTTTATATCATCAGCATATGCAATTACTAATTATAATATATATCGAATACTTCATTAGAATATCCAGAATCAATTCTAGGGTCTATACTTCAAATTTTCATAAGGATTCTGTTGATTTTCATACTTTACTCTTCCTCAAACTCCATCACTGTCATTGGCAAATCCACGCTGGAGCATAATCAAATTAATCAGCCAAATATATTCTGCGTTTAATCCAATTTAGATAAATAATTAATTAATCCTATTTTAAAACCTATTTTCAATTCAATTAAATTTTACATACAATATTTTATTTTGAATATTAATAATTTTTATTCACTTAAATCTGAATACAACATATTTAAAGAGGTACGTGGTTGCTTAAAGAATATTTACTCATTGTAGTTGAATTATCTTTTTTTGTCTGACAAAAATTATCTCTGAAAAATAAAAAAAAATTAAATAATTATATTTTTTTCATGAAAATTTGAATTTGATAATAAATAATTACTTAAGAGGATAAGTCTGACAATAGTTATCACGACGAAAATGACTCTGGTTACACTGTGTAGAATGTGTTTTCTTGTTCCGTAATTTAGCCTGAAAATATATTTATAACGATGAATTAAATAAATATTACTCTTAATGTATCAGAATACATACAAGTTGTAAAGCCTCTCTTCTAAAATCCCACTCATTCCATATATATTTGAACGATTTAGACTTTTTATCGATATCATCTTCGGTCTGAGTCGTATATTCTGAAGTAAACACGGATTTTTCTTCTTGAACTACATTATAATCCTAGAATTTGAAGTTTTATGAATATCATATTTCATTTTTAATCATAAAATAAACTTTAGTAAGTCTTACTAAAAATGGGAGAATAAATCTATCATGTAACTTTAAAAATAATATTAAAGATGGTTGTTTCTTTGCTATAGTGACGACATTTGTTATTACTGTATCAGGATCTTTTAGAAATTCATTTCGACCGTCTATGCAACAAAATCCAAAAAATTTGTTTTCGTACATAACTATCCCTAATTCTCTGTTTGCTGGCAACAAAGCTCCATCTCCATGACATATTGCCCAAGGACAAAAACCCTATAAAAATGAATTTAAATAATTTAAAAATAAAGAGATTATTGCCACAATTATTTTAATGTTCAGTAAGGATAATTTTTTCAACATTAATAACTATAAAAGAGAAATAAAGTTGCAAATTTAAATAAATGCATAATCAATAAATCAGCAATTGAAGTTAATATATATATATATATATAAAAAATTTTTCGGGAAATGCCGCCCCCGGGTCTTCCTGCGTGGTACACCAACGCGTTACCCTCGGGCATCCGGCCGCCTACACCTAGGCGATTGCCTAAGTTCACCTAATTATAGAACCAGACTTATTTTCTATGAAATTTAATGCTGATATTCCATTATTGAAGAAACGTTGACGCAAAAACATTTAAACCAACAGTATCAACTATTTTTTTTTTTTCAAGCAGAAGACGGCATACGATATCGGTCTCGGCATTCCTGCTGAACCGCTCTTCCGATCTTTATTTAATATTTTTATAAAAATTTTTCTAATGGTTATATAATATTCTTGAGATGAATTTTTAAGATATCCAAAATTCAAATATTTTAAAATAATTTTTGTAATTATTAAATTTTACTAAGAAAGCATTTTGTTTATGAGAAATTTGTTTTAAATTATCAGTTTAGTCAAATTCATTAAAAAGATATTTATTTATCTTATTTTTGATAAATTTGTGATTTATAAGAAATATGCTTGGTTGTCATGTTTTCTTTCCTGCAAACTGTCAGTAGTTTTCAGTGAAGCTATATTATCAGCGAAGCATATTTTCTGATGGATAATAAAAATCGACAAAAATGCCATTCAGGAAAACATTTTAAAAAAATTTAGACAAAATTGACAAAGTGGAATAAATTTTTCATAAACAAAAATTTCTATTTTGTTTAATAAAATTTTTAAGTTAAAAAAATTAATTTTTAATCTATGATGATTGTTTTGAAATTTTTGAAAATTCAGAACAAATATAGTAGAAATCCTCGTTATAAAATCTTCAAAAGAAGAATATTATATGAAATAAAGACAAAATACATTTATCTTGAACAACTTATATAAAACAAAGAGAAAGAAATATTTCTTTAATTTTTATACATAAACACTGCAGAAAATATCATTTTAATATCATCACATATCGATTCATTTAAAAGAAAAATATTTATTTATTTATTATTAATAATCTTTAAGATAAAGATTAAAATATTTTATATTTCGAATATACTGTTTGTCTGTGTTAATTATTTATATTTTTTATTTAAATAAAATCTCAATCAAATTAATGCTGCTGGAAAGTTTATTTATTTATCTATCAACTATTGATTTGACAGATATATTGTATATGAAACGATATGTAATTTACAAACGGCAATTGTACATTCTTAATCACTGACAATCATATGTGTTTTATCTTGTTAATAAATCGTAACTAATTTACATAAAGTATATGTCTAAACAGAATAAATATTTATTATTTGGCAATTAATTGATGATGATAATCATCTTTATAGTAAAGATCGTTGTAAATGAATTTTTGAATTTTTCTCCTCACTTTTTCACATTGCAGCTTGAAAAGTGAGGAGAATTTAATTTATGAATTAGCAGACTGATGCAAAAATATATATACTGTATACAGGGTGAAGAAAAACTTGGTCGTAACATTTTGTATACTGAAAGGGGATCTCGAAACAAGTCGAAAATGTCTAATGAACATATGGTCTAAATGGCACCGTTTTCGAGTTATAACCCTTTAAAGCTAGCCAATCACCATCGAGTACATAAAGCGTCACGACGCGTCGAGTTGCCAAGATGCGTCGCTTTCCTATTGACTTCCGGGTTACCAAGACTGCGAGCGACGCAATGCTATACTTAATGGAAACGCGACGCGTCGTGATGCTTTGTAAAGTAGATGGTGATTGGCTAGCTTTAAAGGATTATAACTCGAAAACGGTGCCATTTAGACCATATGTTCATTAGACATTTTCGACTTGTTTCAAGGTTCCCTATCAGTACACAAAATATTACGACGAAGTTTTTCTTCATCCTGTATATTAGTTTGTTTTTAGTTTCATTTAAAGCATTTTTAATAATAACGCTTTATTGGTCCAAACAAATGAGTAAGATATTCGCATAAAATGAAAAATTATAATTTTCCACTGCAAGTTTTAAATTCAAAGACTAAATAATAATGAGTATTTATACTTAATTTTGACGGATTAATCGAAAATTTTCAAAAAGAATTCAAATTTCAAATAATTTTTTAAGCTCGGAAATTTTTTTATACATCAACGAAGTTCAGAGTATGCTTAATTTGTTGGTCTACAGACTCTACACCAAATTCAAAATCAAAATCAGAAGCAGTTACTTAAATTGTTTATTGTGACATGCTGGTGATATATCTAAAGTAAGTTACATAAAGACTAACCTAATGTTTTTCCAATATAGTCAGTTGTCAAACATTAAAATAAGTTCATGATAAATAATCGGAATTTAATAGTATATTTTATTGTTAATAATATCAAGCATATTTTCAATAATAAATATATCCTAAAGAATACCATGAAAATTTTATCAAGTTTGTTTAATTCCTTGAAATTCTATAAATCATAATGTTTATATAAACATGTTCCATTTAAAGCTGGAGTTGCATTCCTGAAAACGGGAATATTAACTGAATCACGATATCCGACACCATAGTTCCAATGAAAATTAATTTCTACCAATGTAATTTATTATGATTAACATATAAAGTGATTATAATTAAAGTTTTCTGTAATTCTAATTAATAAATAAAATATCACAAAAATTTGTATATAAGGGGAAAAATGTGGCGCTGTGCAACAGAAAATATTTGAAAAACCACACACACCAAAAAAAATCAATAAATAAATAGCAAACAGATGAAGTGAAATTTTAAATTTTTATTTTGTCGTTTGTAAAAACAAAACAAAACGAAAAGAAGAAATAAACTGCCACAGGAAATTGTTTCACAACTTCGAAATTATTCATCGTTTATTTACGTTCGAAGATGTCACTGATGCAACATCTCTGGAGAAATATTCCGCTCATGCTGCATTGTATTGTTCTTTAAAACAATACAATTTTTTTGGTAACAGACAATGTCACTTTCCACATAGGTAGAACTAAGTGGCGGGGCGAAACAAATCCTTTCACAAGTACCCACTTCTGCAGAGGGGTTAGCTAGATTGTGAAGGACAGGAATCGACGGACTGGACCCGGATCCCATAATAAATATTTCCACGGGGTGGGACTCGAAAATCGAACCTAAGTCCTTCAGAGTGTGGCGCATAATACTTAATATGCCGCCACGCTCAATAAAATCCATGTGTTTGAGCGTTGCGTGGCCCGAAGAGTTTCTAAGCGGCCAATCCGGCAACTAAAACAGAACACTGGTTAAGTTAGGGGCATTTTCTCGATGGACATTGGCCTTACGCCCCACAGCCAAAAATTATACAGTGATTTTCACATCATCAGGTAATCGTGGTGATTATGTCATGGGGAAACAGCGACTAATTACTCTTTCTTCAGTGAAATGATCTCGTTCAAGTTGCTCCACTGGTTGTGCGATATGAGGCGGAGCCCCATTTTGCCTAAAAATTGTCTCATCTAAGCATCCTCTTTGCTGCAGAATTAAGAAAACGTAGCACGTGTACGTTTTCCATGTATTGCACAGTGCCATATTTACTCCATCGACAGATTTTGGAATTAAAATTTTTTAGTGGAATCCTTTCTATTCCTTGAATAGTATACAGATAGGCCTCGATTAGCGCGACTTCGAATAGAGCGAATTCGATTAGCGCGACTTAAAAAATTGATACCGTTATTCGGTTAGCGCGAGAAAAGATTCGATTAGCGCGAGTTGTAAACACAGATCAGTCTTACTAACAAAGCTCCTTTTATGATGTCAATTAACAAATTACCGTTAATTTTCGGTTAGTAAAACCGAACGAGGAGCAGTCCAAGAACGGTCACACGATTTTGAAGGGGTGAAACATCAGAAAGATGGGCTTTTTGCCGTTAACTGTTTAACATTACTGTACTATTATTTAGCTTTGCTATCGTATACATACAGTAGAGTACAGAATTTTCTCTTTTAAAAAGTATCGAAATGGATAAAAGGAAGAACACTTTTGATGATAAAACAGGAAACGAAAAAAAGAGAAGTGATTACGCTACAGCAAAAAATGGATGTGATTGAGCGACATAAAAGCATTCTTTGTTAAATTTTTTTAAATAAGGATATTTTTACAAATTTATTTGCCTATTATATTGCTGTACTACCGATATTATTTATTTTCTTTTGTTTATTATCTGATTTCTTTATTTAAAATAAAACTTGTGAAAAAAATTTGTTTTTGTTATCTTTTGGTGTCGTATTCTGCTAATAAACAAATAGAAAACTTGTTAAAAATTTCTCATTGGTTCATTAACTTCGCTTATTAATGCTATCTGGAACTAATTTACTGATTCAATAAAGTTGCAATGCTTAATTGCAAATCGGCCTATTCACTCAATTCTCGACCCAGAATTGGCGGCCAGGCGGCGCTCAACTTCCGCTTTCGATTCGCTATTTTAGTTTCGATTTGGCGGTTGGTTTGATGATGATATGAGATGCAATTCCTGGTAAGTTATTAATTTAGATGATGAACAATGATGTAAAATATGAAAATAAATATTTACAATAAACTTAACACTAACTGTTTAAGAGTTATTCATTGTGAAGTTAGCTAATGGCCGGAATCTCACAAAGCAAGAACCAATTACCATATTTTCCATAGAGTTAATACTTCGATTAGCGCGAATTCGATTAGCGCGAGAAATTCGTGGAACCAATTATTCGCGCTAATCGAGGCCTACCTGTACAGTATTTACAAATTTTGATGCCATTCTACTTGTTATTCAGAGCTACAGAGAGTTCTGAATAGAGAATTTTAATTATAATCACCTTGTATATTCAAATATTTAATTAATAGTACAGTGGTGCCTCGCTATTCGACGTCCCGCAATTCGTCAGTCTCATAATTCGATAGTTGAGTTTCGCAGTAAGGCGCAGGCGCGTGCATGGAATTGTGTGATGTCATTTATTATTTGCACGGTTATTTGTCAGTTTTTGATAGGCTGCTTGGTGTTTGTTCGTGTTGTTTGTTTTAATTTTCATTTTTCAAAAAGTAAAAAATTTACGCATCCGTAGTTATTATTATTTTTTAAGTGAAATTTAGAGATGTATTCAAAGAGAACTGAACGGAAGTATAAGTCAGGAAAAAAGAACTTGATTGAGCATAGAGAAGAAGAGAGAAATTGTAGATAAAATACAGAAAGATAAAATAATTATAGATGTAGCTCAAGAGTATGGCATTCTAGAATAACTTGGCAACGTTTCGCAACAGAGAGAGATTATGGGTGCTGGAGCAATGAAGATTTCTGATAAGAATAGACCTTTAATCAATGACGAGATGGAAAAGTTGCTTCTCACCTGAATTAGATAAAGCTAGATGAAGAGATCCAATAACTCAGTGAAATAATTTATGAGAAGACTAGGTTAATTTTCGAAGAATTGCAGAAGAAATACTCAGCTCAAATTGAGGAATGTAAAGCGAGTCGAGCCTGGTTTCACAGATTCAAAAGTAGAACAGGATAAAGAAGACTTTATTCCAACATCCAAGGGCTAATACATTGAGTGTATTATGTATAAAACAGTGCATTTTGTAATTTAGTAAGTCATTATACAATAATAAAATACATATAATAAAGTGAATAATATAGTGTATCTCTCTCAACTCACCCGTTAGGGGAATGGGATGGGGATAAATAATATATTGTATCTCTCTCACTCACTAGTTAGGGGAGTGAGATGGGGGTCCAACAACGAATTAATCTATTTTACATAATCTTATATGGGAAATATTGTCCCGCAAGTCGACAAATTAATCTGTTTTCAGTCTTATATGGGAAATATTGTCCCGCAATTCGACAGTTTCTCAATTCAATATTAGTTCGGCGACGGATTAGTGTCGAATTGAGAGGCACCACTGTATATAATAATAAATAATAAACAATTTAATAAAATTTATTTTGTATTGTCAAATGAATAATAAATGAAAGAAACATTAATATATAGTGAATAGTGTCACTATTGGGAGAGATTGGATTTACTGACTAGATGATGGACATCATCTTGCGAAGATGGCCTCTTTCCTGATTATAGCATAAATGATTGATAGATGCGATAGAAATATTTTTCTAAATAGGTTGTAAGATAAATAGTGCTTTAACGAATCAGTTCATGTTCAGAGTGACATTAAATGGCATATTCCTGTACAAGCTAATAATAAACATTTCTTACACAGTACTGCAACTTCATTTTCGAAAAGTTCTTAATAGATACAGGAAAATAAATAGTAATGTTTTTTGCAGAAGCAAGTTCATAAATATCTTCAGTATGTAAAGGTGATTTAGTTTCATGAACTTCATCAAAGTTTTCAGTGAGATATTTCAATGTTTCATTATTCATTAATTTATGGGAATTCTAAAAATGTATCAATATATTAAAAACTCTATCAATATTCAGTGAAATTTAAATATAAATTATCAAAGTATTAATTTCTTACTAACCTCTGCACATTTAAATATATTATCTGCAAGGGTGGACATTGTATTTAGATAAGACACTTCGTCTTGCATATTTAACCAGATTGTGGTTAAGAGAGCGAATGATGGCTGAAACAAAATTTATTAATTATTTAAAAAATTTTTTAATTCCTTATTTGATAAATGTTATAATGTACCAAACATTGCTGAATAGGTTCGGCAGTTGCAGATATAATTTCACATAAGTGATTCATGGTACTTTCTAATTGCTCAACTAATTCTTGAGTGTTTTTATTACAGGTTTCTGTTTCTTTCTAAGCAAAAAAGTGTTAGATTTAAGTATATTTTAGCATAATAAAATAAATACTATATCAATAAATTCAAATTTTTATTTTAAATTTATTTATTTTCTATTAAAACTGTTCGATTTTAACAAATCTTTTAACCAAAATTAATTTTAATAAATTTAATTAATGAATAAAACTTTTGAACGAGTAGAGATAATAACTGTATTAATCCACACACAAATAAGCAACTTTTAAAGTAATGGTAGATAAGTAAAAGATTGAAATAAGAATTAATTTCCTACTTTTCGAACGTGAAGATTTGGGTACAATTAAAGATTCGAGATCAAAATCTATGTCATCAAAATGCTTTTAATGTGGCGAGCTCTATTAAATGTAGTAAAAATTAATTAAATATTATTAAAAGGTTAATAGAAGGAAATCTCAAAAGTTTGAATATAAACCGTTTTAAATGATGCTATAGAGAGAAAAGATTGGCTTCTTCTCCTTCTAATATGGAGGATGTTAAGATGCGGCTTCGAAGTGATCTTTAATTTTCATTAAAGTTTTAAGTGGCTTTTTTATGGTTTAGAATTAGATAGATGAATAATGGTATTGTATGCCTTATTTTCTTTCGAAAAGAGGACTAAATAGTCAAATAATTTTTAATACAGCATTATATGAAATCCATCCATTTATCTATTTGAAAAAAAAATGGTTAAAATCAATCAAAAGTGCTTAAAATTAATTTATGTGGAATATTATAAGAAATTTCTTAAAACTTTTAATTATTTTTCTTAAAAAAAAAACATTTCAATTTTCTTAGAATGTCACATGGATTTAAAAAGAATCTTCCAATTAAATAATTTTTGTACAATAGACTATAAAATGCATTCAAATGGATGAAGTTAACCGAAATGAAAAGGAACCAAAGAAAGAAATTTGGTTAAACGATTCGTAAATTATGACTTTAGAAAAGTTGCTAAAACTCTACCAACTGGTAAAAAAGTTACTAGTATGAATGCAGAAACACAAATAGCATGGCCATCAAAAACATTCATGTAAGTTTAAATTCATAAAAATTAATTTAGTTAACTACACAAAATTACACATCAAAATTTAATGTGAAATTTTTGAAAAATAAATGATAATACTAGCATTTCATTATAAATAATATTGAAAAAATAATTACCAAAAGAGTTGTGAGATAATTTTCGTATTGATGAACGTTAATTAATACTTTGATTAATAAATGTAAAATTTCAGTCACTTCTGTCGACCATTTTTCTTTGTTTGATTTCAGTATATAGTTTTCTAATATAGCTATAATTTTAAAATTAACTTAATAAACTTATAAAAGTTATAGTAATTATACCAAAATTTAAATAAATTAAATAACAAACATGATAATTTTCCACTGTATTGTTTACTTTCCTGAAGTGCAATTGTTAATTTGGAAGAAAACGTTGGAGCAGTTTCCCTCAGCTTGATAACAACTGAAAAAAGATACTAAAAGTTAATGATTTGATTATTTTCCATTTTTATCATAAGTTCCTCGGAAATTTACTATTATCAATTTTAAGAAGGCCAGTTTTATATCTTCCATTGTATATCCCAATTCCTAATATAATTAATGACAAGAGATGCAACTGTTGTCTTTTTATATCGTCTTCCATGGAAGAAAACAGTCTTAATTCTGATGGAGGTAAAATTCCTCTTAAGATTTCTAATAATTAAAGTATAGAAATTATTATAATTTATATTTAAATAATAAAAAATACTAATTTTAAGGTTTAAAAGCATTCTTGACCTAATAATTCTTGATTAAGTTTTTTATCATACGAAAATTCCATTCCAGTTTTCACAATAAAATAAGAAACAATCATGTTTTCTAGTTCATTAAAATCTTCAGCATTATACACATTTACTTGAAAAATTTGCAGCAAGAAAGGTTTTGCTTGATTTTTTGTTTCATTTGATTTTTGTAATAAAAAATCGTCTAAATTATAAAAAAATCGAGAATAATTCAATAAATCATTAAAAAATTAAATAAACAGATTAATAATATATAGTCATCACAATATTACGGAAATTATGTTAGGAGATCACTCGTATTCTATATACATAACAAAAAAAATATTATCTTCATAAAGTTTAGATTTATTTTTCATAATTTTAACAAGGTGTCAAGATTCATTATATAACTTATATATAATGAAACGAATTTAGAATTCAAATTCTTTGTGGTAAAAATGGGCGAAAGATCAATAATTGATGAGTCGTTCTGACGTTAGGCATCTCATAAAAGAATTAAATTTATAATCATATTTATTCTCTGAATGTGATATTAACTCATTTAGAAAGGATAAAACATCATTAAATATTTTTGAGTAAATATAATTTATTTACTTTAGATGAAACGATTTCATCTAAGAATATGATTTCGAACACACACCACTAAGATATTTTTCTTTGGATTCAATGCCGAAGCTTTCAGATGATTGAAAAATAATCAGAATATACTTAGAAATGATCCAATTCTTTTATTAATTAAAACTAATGTTTCGAATTGCGCATTTTGTGTCCCGTTGAAAATATTTTTACGAATAAAATCGTCAATTCAATGATATTCAATCTAGAACCAAAATTATAGTGGAGAGTTTCTGTAATGATTCTTACGATAAGAGCCAATCAGTGACTATAGCAGTTGGCTTAAAGTTACTGCCTACCTCTTGTTATAACAAGTAGTGGTACAGAAAGTTTGTGAGATGATTACATCATCTGAAGCAGCAAAAAAAAGGTTTTGCATGGCTAATAAAAGCTGGTCAATAAAAAGCTATAGCAACTCTTGAGATGAAACATCCTAGCTAATGACAATGAAGAGATTATCGGACTTATTGGATTAACTTAAACTGATCAATAAGAATTCAGTAGGAATTTTCTCAAACATACAGACAGAAATGGCAATATAAAGCTACACATAAATGCTTTTAGCATGGGAAAATAACTCTGAGCAAGATAATTAGCAATTAATGAAACAATTATTATAAAGAAACGAATAATTAGAAAAATAATGTTGTATTTGAAGCGGAAAAAATATTATTAATTTTTTTCTCTTCAAGTATAACAATTATTAATAAGGACAAAAAATCTTGTGAATATTTTTATTAAGTACAAAAAAAGATTCTATTAAAAGTTAATGTTTTTTTTTTTTTTGCTAATAGAATTATATAGACATAATTCAATAACAATGGGAATTTTTAAATAGAAAAAGTTTAGATAAATTTTGGGAAACTATAGAAACTAAAAGGAACAATTTAAAATTTATAGAATAATTTTTGGAATTACTTCGTCTGCTTTTCTGCTTGACAACGCAGCATCGTCTGTCGTTGCGTTTTCTGATCTTGTTTTCAACAAACACTATTTGTTTTTATACGGAATCTCGATGAAAAAAGCCTTTTAATTTATATTTTTTTGTTTATAGTATAAAATTTATTTGAAAGAGTAGTGCAATAGATTTAAGGCATAATTGCATAACTCAGTCGGAGGTCAATCGGAGCTCCGATTGAAATCGCGCCAAATAATTACTCCGAAAATAAACGCTCCGTTACCGGCACTAATACCACCAGTAAGAAGACATTCTTTCCGGGAAGTGTGCATATTTTCGCATTGTTAAAATGTGATAGAAAACTTTGCGGGATATATTTATAACAGATCGTTTTGTTGCGAAATAACCTTAATAAAATCATATTATTCTTCCTGAAAACTCTAGTTGTTGCGATTAAATGGCAATTTAAATTACGTGATTAGTTTAGTGAACTATATAGTCTTGCGTAGTGACACAAACGAACGTCAACTCTCCCATACACTCAATACTGACTCATGATGCTGTCGTCCACTATAGTGTGACCAATGAGAATTTGTCAGAATTTAATAGGATTATAATAGCATGGTAATAAAAAAGAACTGAAAAGGGCAATAAAAAGCCGAAATGCATACTCTTCTTAAACCATGCAAATTACTTTATATTATTTTATAAATCGTGCTAAATTAATTAATATTTTATAAATATATAAATAATAATAA
>AYEL01081684.1:0-17449 GCA_000484575.1 Olivierus martensii | reverse complement strand
AATATTAGTCCGCCATTCGTTTTCTATGAAAACTTTAATATTCATTTTAAACACGTCACAGTTCTCTCGCCGCTATCAGAACCCTACCCCTCGTTGCTAGCGAACTACATAATGGACGATCCCTCCGCCAGCACATTAGTGCCTACGTTACCGAGGAAACTAATGCATGCTGAAGCCGAGTATTGTAAGGAAGCCGAACGTATCCGGTGAGGTGACAAACATTTTGGCCGGAGCTGTACATCTCATACTCTCTTATCATTCACTCTCTTCAGTCTTAATCATAATCTTTCCAAATTCCTTTCCAGCTACATTCAGCAAACTTATACCCTTATAATTCTTGCATTCATCTCTCACCTTTCCCTTTGTAGATAGATAGAATTAGATTTAGTCTAATCACTCTGAACCATACTTTTCATCCAACAGTTTGTACAAGTGTCATATCCACTCCACAACAGCCTTCCCATTATACAAATAAAACATCTATAAAACTGTTTATTAGTTCTGAAACAGTCTTAAGAAAAGAAGCACAATAGAGCTGAAACTAAAGTAATAATTTAATTCCAGTTAATTCTAGGAACATTTTAGGTTACATATATTAACCATATTCAGCTACACATTAAAATACAGAAGAAAAAGTAGATGCAAAAAGAACAATTTTCTCGGAATGCATAAATTTAAAAAAATGGAGTACACGCTCCTGTAGTAACAACAAAAAACATTAAAAAATTAAATATACTGTAATCAGTATTACAAAAGTAGTAATAAAAATATATACATATTAAAATAATAATAAAAATCATTTAGAATATTTGCAAAGTTGCTAATTTTAACAATTACCAATAATAATAAATAAATACAATCTAACAGCTCTAACAGCTCTGCAAATCCAGAATTCGGCCTGAGCTCAGGTCTTTTACTACTTTCTAAAATAAATATAATCAAATCAACAACAGTCTATCTAAATTTAATGTCTAATTGTGTGAGGAAGTCATATATATATATATTCAATATGAAATATATAGTTATATATTCCATATAGAATATAATAGCTTATAACCAGTGCCGGATTTAAGCCGATTGCACCGAATCGGGCCCCACACTTGAGAGGGTCCGGTGTTTGTCAAAGTTTATGTCATTAAATAACGTATTAAGAAAAAATTTTTAAATATATGTATTGTTTTTCAATATTCACAGAATATATAAATGGTACAATATAATAAAGGAAGTTATGGAAGATTACAATTACCGAAAACGTCCACACACTCAACTACTTTTTTTACATTGCGCCCTATCTCAATATTTTGAGTACAGGTTTGCACAGGGTAATTATAAATTAATTAATCCTAATCACTCTCTCTGGATGGGTTCTAATCAATATATTATATTGAAACCTAATATATGCTAATTAGACCACGGGGTTCTATTTCCGATGAAAAATAAAGCCGTTAGGCTTAGTTAGAATTAATTTTATTCCATTCGTTCTAATCCGCGACTTTGCAAGTTGTTCAAATTTTCACATCAAGGTGAAATTTATCCAAACAATTAGCCCTTCTTTTGTTTTTTTTTTTTTTTTTCATTAGATGACGCCAGTTTTCTTTCTATAAGAATAATAATTGACGGGACGAAAGAAATCCTTCCACATGCTGTACATTCCTGCGGAGAGATCAACCAGATTGTGGACGACGGGGATCGACGGGAGAGCCTGACTTCATGATCATGATAAATATTTTCAAGGGGTGGGACCCGAGACTCGAACCCGGGTCCTCCAGAGTGGAAAGCCGAAGCATTTCCACGTAGCCAATCCAGCCGACAAAAATTATTTATAAATATTACTTATTTTATTTATAAATAGAGTATTTGTTCATTGATAAATTATAAAGTTTATCAATGAAAAATATTCTATTCATTATTCTATTATATTACCATTAATTTGTGGCACTATTTAGCTAAATAGTGCTACATTCGTTTGTTTTTGTTATTTTTTGTATATTGTCCTATATCAGTAAATGTTCTGATTTTAAAAATCATCTCATTTCAAGAATCAAGTTTGTTTTATTTTTGAACTTGCCATTCAAAATTGTCTATATAGACTATATTTGACAACATTGTTTGAAATGCAGGCTCAAAACATATATCAAATCAATATTGTCAAGCCTATGCCAATATATGCCAATAATGTTGCCTACTATTCAAATGTTTTAGTCCAATGCAGTTGAAATGACATATATATGACAGTTGAATTTAAAAGTGAATTATTGTATTGATGTTATTGTTAATAAAACAGTGAATTAAATAAGTCAGTAAATATATAAGTTCAAAAATAAAACATGTTAGAATTATATTTTCTGTTAAAATTTTTCTCTACTGATATATGATACCAAGAAAATAAATTTATTTTATACTTCTATTAATAATTTATGATTATGAAGATAATATCATGATATTAAAAGCTTATTTTCATTAAAGAAAAAAAATCAATGGAGTAGGCCTATAGGAACAAATCTTGTGTAAATTATATTTTAAGCTTATATCTAAATATACCTACCAGTTCTTAATGAATTATTATCTGTATTAATCCCTTCTTTTGGTGACTCATCAGATATTAATTCTTGCTGTCGAGCCATAGCCATATTATAAATGAATTTCCACTAAAAGATTTAAAAAATATATATTTTATCATAATTTTATAATAATTTAAATACATAAAGAAAAAAATTAATATATTACATAGAATATATGCAGATTTATAAATATAATAAAAGTATATGATATTTGATCTGACTGTTTTTCATTTTGTAAGAATAAAACTATTAATATAGATATGCATAAATTATTTTATATATACTATACTTGTATTTCAGATGTTTTTAACATCTGTCAATATCACTATGTGAAAAATTAAGAGCTTAATTTTACTATTACTATACTGTACTTTATATAAATTATTAAATTCATTATAAAATAATAGTTTGTATTATAGTACTGCAGTAATATTATCATTAGGATATTAATTTATTCATATTACATAAATGCTAATAAAATCATGAATATCTACTATAATTATATAGTAATATACATAGAATTTTATATACAATAAAATATATTTAATCCTAAGTGGTAGAAATAATTGTTCTAGTAATCAAACCATCAAAAGTACAATGAAGCTTGTTATGTTATTTAATATTATTGTTCAAATTGTATACTATGTATTTCTTAAATCAATTATAAAACTACATATTAATTATAAAAATCTAATAAAGAAAAAAACATATTTATTATTATAACATTGCTGATACTCAGCTGGTTCATTTGAACTGGTTGTTAAAATTTGTTGAGTTCACCAAATCACTTGTTGTGGGGACAAAAAATAAAAAAATTTCAGTTAAATTCCTGAAAACTTGGTAAATGCTTTACAGTTTAAATGAAATAAAAACAATAATAAAATTTTTGAGTCATAAGTGCAATTCATTGAAATTTGGGCATAATTATTTGAAAATACAATAGGTGGAACCATGACTCTTGTCTTATAACTTGACAGAATCTGTTACAAACAATGAAAATATGATTCTAAAATATCATATTTTAATAAGAAATTTGCCTTTCTTAATGCACATTGTACCTGAAATCATATTATGCAAAAAGCTTTGCTCCAAATTTAAATCAAGCAAATGCCAAACATCTATTTCATAGATATTTGAACTTTTAACAATTGCCATTGGTAGCATATTGGTAAATAAGCTTGAGATAATTTATATGCATAATGTCTAATAGATATTATGTATAAAAATTATCAAGAAGTTATTTACCAATAGAATTGATTAATTTTTGCAACTCACCCTAGGTGAATATCTTGACCAATAAATGCATCCTTTAGAAAAGTTTAGGATTATCCTGGGTTGGCAACGTAATTTTCTAAAAGACCTATAGACTAATTTTTTTAAAATCTATATTTTCATTGTATGATTGAAAATCAATTATCCACTCATATTCCCTAATACATTCCTATATACACCATAGTTCAGGGGTGGGCAATTATTTTCTTCCGAGGGTGGGATAAACAATCTTCAGGATGAAGCAGGCCGTATAAAAATTGAAAAGTACCTAAGAGTGAATTTAATCTTACGGCACCATAATTATGTAATGAAATTATTGATGATAACATTAGCTACTCTATTAATAATTTAATAGAGTAGCTAATATTATATAATAATATTACTCTATTAATAATTAATAAAAACTACTTTGACATTAAATAACTACTGACATTCAAGCAAGATTGATTCTAACACAAACATATTCCTCTCATCATCACACAGGACAAGAATAATGTTTGCACCAATTTATCTGCACACGTTCTTGTCAATCTCGCTATTGTAAGTAACCATTTTTTTGATACTTACAGAAAGAATATATTTGGGTATCAATATTAATTAACTTTTAACTTTGTCAAAAATTTTTTGTTTATTTTTGATCACAGTGTTAACACTAGTGCGAGGAAATCCTAATCGTCGACCAATCTCAGCTTGTGATACACCTTCTTCATGAAGTTTAATCATAGTAATCTTTGTGCTTAAGGTAATGGCATTATGACTTTTCTTTTTGCTATCATCTGACATTATACTTTAAACTTTCTTACTTATACTATCATAACTTACTTATCTATAACTTATCTTACTTATCTACTTACTTATCTTATTTATCTATAACTTATCTTACTAAATTTAAAAATTTCACTACAGTACTCATGGCAATTACAAAGTTTAAGTTTGGTGAGACTAGAAGATTGTGCCTGCATGTAATGGGAATAGATTTTTCTGTGCTGCCAGTATATAGCAAGAATAGAAAATTTTGTCGTGCTGCCAGTGTATACGGGAATAAAAAGAGAAATTATTGTATTACAACAGTTTTTTATAAATTATGAGTAAATAAAATCAATATGGACTCTAATAGTGTAATTAAATGAGCAAATGTATAAATAAAACACTGTACAGTAGTACTGTACTATAATTAATATACAAAAACTGCTTTGTTACTACTTCAAACTTATTCACTACTAGAAACACTACACAGAGGTGTAAAAACTATTTTTATTACTAATTGCATCGAACACGTTAGCAATTAGTAATAAAAATAGTTTCTACACCTGCTGTGTAGGGCTTCTAGTAATGAATAAGTACTGTACTATGTTTAGAATAGATAAAAATTACCGTATATACTCGTGTATAAGCTGAGGTTTTTTCTTGAAAAAAATTTTCTGAAGTGGAGGGTCGGCTTATACACGGGTAAAAAAAATCAAGTTTTTTTGGCTGGAGAAATTGAAGTAATATAGGTTATTGAACGTCTCCTGAAGACTAGGAATGAAAATTTTGCAATAATTCATTTAATACAATACCAGGTAAAATTTTATCTTATCCCGAAGCAATCGAATACGTCGCGCAACTGAATCCAACCTGCATCTATATATTGTAATCAAATAGGCAACGTCGCGCTTCCTGATATGACGCGTCGCGAAAATTCGACAATCGATCGAGAATCTTACCTAAGATTCATTTTTGAATAGTCAAAATATATTTATTTTTCATTATTATAAATTAATATTTTAATTCATTTGCTAGTAATCCATAAATGCTTATTATATTTAACTCATCCATGATTTCATTAAAATAGATTAAAAAGTCACTAAAATAATATTTAAAATAATGAAAAACATAATTATTATTTAAAATCTGTACTGAAAAATAACTTTAGTCTATCAAAAAAGTTCAACACATACAAAATCAAACCTTCAAAATTGCACGCTTAACATCTAGAAATCACATTGCACACATCATCCTAAGGGTGTATGATTTAATGTTTAGAAATCACGTTGCACACGTCATCCTAACGGTGTATGATGTCATCGTTAGGATGATCCACTCATTTTAAAATACGATCAAAGATTTGAATACGATAACTCAACTCAACTAGACAAAATACAATGTAAGGGAAAACGAAACTTCGAACGATCTCTTGGGAGCCATGTGATGTAGACTCCAATGGAATTTTTACTGTGATACTTAAATATGAATTTTTAAAAAAAAAGAAAAGAGTTTTTCAATAACAATAATAATAAGAAAATATTTTTATGTAAATTATCAAAATTTATTATTATTCATTAACTTGATATTTTTGAAGCAACGTCACCTAATATCCGCATCGGGTAAAGTAAAATTTTACTTTACCTGATGCAATCCAGCGCGTTGCGCCATCGACTCTAACTTGCATTTATATAAGTGCATCTCTTGTAGTAAATTTAAAATTTTCAAGGATGAATTAAACGGTAATAGCTGCGCAATGCGACTGTCAACGATCCTATTAAATATTTATACGATAGGTTAAAATACTTGCGTTTATAGTCCGACTTTTCAAAAACCGCTCTGCCCGCCTCTCGCATTTCATTTCTTGTTTCATATTCAATCCTTGTTTCTTTAACAAAGGATAACGCTAAAACGTAACAACCTATCTTAATGCGGTAAAAAGCATTTTATAACAAATTTGTTCTTAATTCTGCTCGTGCCAATTAAGGTGCATAAATAAATTTCAAAACTTTTTTAACAACGAAACACCCTATTTTAATGCAGTAAAAAGTATTTTATAGTAGATTTAATTCTGCTCTTGCCAATTAGCGTGCGTAAATAAACTTCAAAGGTTTTTTTTAACTTGCACGTACACTCTTACCCCGTTTTGGATTAAGTGCAGAGTAACTGACATTTTGTACGATCTTGTAGTAAATTTAAAATTTTCAAGGATGAATTAAACGGTAATAGCTGCGCAATGCGACTGTCAACGATCCTATTAAATATTTATACGATAGGTTAAAATACTTGCGTTTATAGTCCGACTTTTCAAAAACCGCTCTGCCCTTACCCCACTCCGCCTTATCTTTTATTTTAAATAAAAATCAAATGGTTATATCACCGACGTATTAGCAAGAATAAAGCAATTGTGTAACGAAATCGCCCTTTTATAATTAGAGGTAATAAACAAGTCGATGCATGATATTCCTTCACATTCCTGTTTCAAACAAGTTCACGCAGCGCCCTGCGTACTATTCAATGCGTTGCGCGACTTATATACCTAACCTTTTTTGTTATTTAATTAAACATGTCACTCTTTTATAGTTGCTTTCTTCAGATTAAGGATTGCAAATATTTTTTTAGCTTTTAGGCAAAAACAGTAATTACGAAATGTAATTGCATGGTAATTTTAGCCAAGAAAAAAATCGACAAATATAAATTTCGATTAATTAAATATTTAACTTATAAATATTTTGTCACCTTCACAACCAAAATGCCGCTCCGGACAAATGTCCGGATTGCCGGCCCCTAGAGTGGGCCCTGATTGTAATTGAGCCAGTATGTATGAAACTGTACAGAATGGTCCTAGAATATTTATCAGAACAGGATACTTATCATGCAATCCTTAGAGATTTATGCCATTTCCACACACAGATCATATTTTATGTTCAATGAAAGACGATTGGTAATATATAACATATCCCAATGCAAAATAACCTCCTTAGCAGAAGGTACTATGAATACGATATAAATATCACATGGGACAATGCAAGAGTAATAATAAAACCAGTTTTTAACCAGGATAGTAGCTTGCTTGAAGAATTATGACAATATTAGATAGATCAAAAAATAAAATCATTATAAACGAACAATACAGCGTAGAAATCCCGGCAAAATGGGAATATGTAATTAAAAATAAATTAGGCCTATACATTATTGTAAAAATATAAATTATTTTTATTTTTATAAATAATTTTTGTTATATAACTAGCAAATAGTCAATTTTAAAAAGTTTTACAAATGTTATTTTGTAAATCAGCTGAAGAGGATCAAGAAATCGGTGGAAAACATTTTTGATATTAGTTTTATTTAATTTAGAAATGCTTAATTACTGCAAATAGTGCCAGAAACCATAGTTATAGTATGATATTTAAATTTTAATTTGCTTGATATTGTGTTATTCTTAACTGTTAATGTAACTGAAGAGGGTTCATGTTTGAACTGAAAACATTTTTACTAGCAATAAAAAATAAGTTAAATCCTATAATTGTTTTTTCGTCATATTGAATTCTTAGAAGTATAACAATGTACTTTCAAAGAATTATTTTGGTATTTTTATGTATAATTTAACACACTTTTAATTTTATTCACAACTGTTTTGTTACAAAACTGAAAAAAAAAATCAATCCAAGATGAATAACAGTTCACCTGCTATAATAGGGAATCTTGGATAAATGAAAGTCAGTTAATCAGAATTCTACTGTACAGTATTTAAAATAGTTTATGAAAATGAAATTCTTAAGTTTACCTGCTGCTAAAGCTACAGCTAAAGCTGCACTATTGTTACCAGCTAAAATTTGAACACCACAAGGAATAACAGAAACAAAACGTTTAATTTCTGAACATATTCTTGTCATAACTGATATAACTTCTGGTCCAGAATTGTTTGGCAAGACATACGGGATATCATGCATATTTTCAATAAGTATTCCGTCCTGAAAAAAATTTTATATATATAGTATTGTATATTATTTTATAAAAATTCTACAGTATTTTGAATTACCAATAACTATTCTGAAATACTGTATAAAAAAATATTACCGTATATACTCGTGTATAAGCCGACTCTCCCTACTTCAGAGTGAAAATCGGTAAAAATGTGAAACTTGTGTATAAGTCAATCATCCGATTTTCAAATGTTAGAACAATATGACATTCATTGTAATAAATAGATAATTTTTTATAATTTTAAAAATTTCCAAAAATCAGTTCACTTTGAATAAACGATAAAACGCCAGACTTAAGGCCAGTTCTCACTTGAGCCGAAGTCTGCAGCAAACGCAGAAACTCAGCGACTCGGAGTTTGTTTCCATAACAACACCTTACGACTCTGCAGCTATTTATCCGTGATGTTGACGTTGAGTGCTAGCAATGTCTGCATCTAGCTGTAGAGAATAACCAATCAGAGAAGAGCTTATTACTAAACAAATAATAAATGGCTCTGATTGGTGGTTGGCAAATTCCTATTCTTACTGACTACTGGATGATGTTGGCAGTCGTTTACCGCAAACGCTTAATTGAATCATTGAATGGGAACCTTGAAGCCGGGTTCTCAGTTGAGGTGAAGTCTACAGCAAACGCAGAAAAGAGTTCGCTTCCTTAGCAACGGAACTTGACCTTGCGGCCACTTGTTAGAAACGCAGATATTGCTAGCTCCCAACGTCTGCACTTCTATGCTGCGAC
The DNA here is from genome assembly GCA_000484575.1 of Olivierus martensii. NCBI lineage: Eukaryota > Metazoa > Arthropoda > Arachnida > Scorpiones > Buthidae > Olivierus > Olivierus martensii. The sequence goes on along the minus strand of AYEL01081684.1, from coordinate 8,150 downwards.
TAGCCAATCAGAGAAGAGCTTAGTACTAAACGAATATTACAATGGTCGTGATTGGTAGTTGGCGTATTCCTATTCTTAAGGCTGGTTTACAGTCTGACTCTAGCGACACGTTACAGTACTGCGTTGGCGCAGTTTCGTTTAATTTCAGCGTTTGGTGCCAGATTGTAACCATACAATTTTACAACGCTAAAAATAACAAACAATGTTCCCATCATTCACAGTTTTACGCATGCTCCATAATTCTTTACGAAGATGGATACTGTTTCGAAACAAAATATATTGCTTATATTATTAATAAGAAGATTGAAGAAAAAAAATATATGTTCGTTCAATATTTGATAGAAGAAAAAAATCAGGTGCTTATCATAATCTCGTATAAGAATTACGGCTGATCCTCTATCTTGAACTGCGCAAGGCATTCTGGTCTAGCGAGAGAACTTCCAAGTAAAGAAAGTTTTAATCTTAACGTTTGACGCTGGCACCACGCTACGCTAAGTTTTACGTTGATAGAATTTTGACTATAAACCACGACCACGGATTATGTACAACAGGATGCGCAACTCTGAAGATTTTTAAAACTCGTTGACGTCAGAGGTGACTCCGTCTGAGAGAGGGCGATACATGTTCAAGTGACGTAGAGAAAAAATGGCGGTTAAACGAAACGGTGTTAGCTATTCCGTTTGATTTTGTAAAAATAGTATGAGAAAAACGAAAAATGTGTCGTTTTTTAGATTTCCTTCGGATTCAGATAGGTAAGTATATATTAATATTACGAAATGAGTCAAAAATTAGATTCTTAATAATTTAGGAATCTAATTTTTGACTCATTTCGTAATATTTTAATACCTTAAGATATTGATATGATTTTAGTATCACGCGAACACGGTATTTTTTAAAATTTTAAATACTAAGTTAATAAACAATTTCTCTAACAGTGTTTTCAAATATTGTATATAATTGTAAAATATTTTTTATTCATATAAATATTTTATAGGAGTAATATATGGGTGAAATTTACAGAAAGAAGAGATTTATTGGGCAAATCCTCATTGAAGAACTTTCAGAGATTTAAGATTTTGAGCAAACCAATTTGTTACTCTTCTTTATATTTGTATCATGATTCATGGGAGTGTTTTCAAGTACTTACTAAATATTTTAAATACTTTGTAATACCACAGATTATTTTATGTAATATTTTTGACCTGTATAATGCAACATTTTCTGGTTCACAGAATTCTATATTTGTGTTTAAATAAATAAATAAATCATTTGTATTAATTTTCATCAAATAAAGATATAGTCACTTGTCAATAAATTGAGCTTAATTTTATTTATTGAAATAAAAAATTTGTTTTAAAACAATAAATTTAGATTATAAATTAATTATTAAAAATAAGTTTATATTAAAGTAATTTAATAAGCTGAAATTGAGAAAATTCCAATATTTAATGCCATAAATTCGGATAAATGAAAATTACGAATAGCCAACATTCAGGGTTATTGTTTTGTTGAATTACCCTGGAAGTTGGCTTTTTTAAATTCGTGGTGACTCCATCTACCAGAGGGCGCCACTCAAAATTGAGTTTAATGGGAGCCTATGAGAGTTGCGCATCCTGTTGTACATAATCCGTGCCACGACGCTAATGTCGAAGGTCCAGCAACTGCTAGCGACCTTGAAACGGCACGCTGCAGTTGGACTATGAACCAGCCTTTACTGATTATTGGATGTCGGCAGTTATTTATCACAAACGCTTAATTGAATCATTGAATGGGAACAAATACTACATATATCGACATTTGTGACTTATCAGCCTACTGCGGCGCAGCTCAAGTGGGAATCCGCCTTTACAGGATTGAAACGTTGCAATGGTTACGTTCAGCAGACTCAACTGTTGTGGAACAGGTGAGAGATTTTCTGCTGAACGCGTCTTCAAGATAGCGCTACTATCGAACCGATTTATACGCTTACAAGATGATTCATCTAAATTGTGATATGCGATTTTCTCCACAACCACAGATTACTAATACAGATGGGACACTTCCTATACTTTCAATGGTAACTTTTCAAAATGACGTAGTTATATAAAGAACCAATCACATTGCTTAGAACGATTCTAACTTAGATGGCGCTATTAACAGTTAAACGTCATCATCAACAAAGCCAATAAAAGAAGTCAGGATATGACATCACAAAAATAGCTGTACTTCCTGTATAATCGTTATTGTGAATACTACCTTCTCGATTTATTTTCGATTTTAAGAAGTTAAATGTATTTTTTAAAATAAAAAGTTGATTTTTAATCATAATTTAGATTTTATACATTCGAATTATGTATAATACAAATGCTACTAATTTCTTTCCGAATTGTTAAACATTAATGAAACCTGTATTCATATATTTATATTCTATTTTCTAGCATCAGAAAACAACGTATAATATATTAATATAATTTTATTGAAAAATGATATTTGTACAAACTGAAGTTATATATCAAAAAATATGTTAGTGATATTAAATAACAATAATGAAAACATTTCAAAATAACTAATATACAGTACGTTTACTAAGCCTAAGCGGATGAGTTCTCTCTCTCAGCAGGAAATACGTTGTATAATATTATAAATTCCAATCTTCTTCTTCTTCTTCTTCCTGTTTATATGAAGAATGGCCCATAAATTCCAATATACACTACAATAGCTTTAATAAATAACAAAAGTAACTTCGATCCACGAGCTACGATCAAACGTCTTAAGAAAAACAAGATGACTACTAGAAACCAAAGCTGCTTGTGGGAAACAGATTGCTATGTAATATTATTATTCAATATAATTCTATATTTTAAAATAAAAAACTATCCATTATTATTTAAATGATTTTGGAAATAATAATACCAGCTTAAATATAAAACTTTTACATTCAAGAAAAAATACACTAAATCACCTAACTGAGGAGGCGCAACTTTTACATTCAAGAAAAAATACACTAAATCACCTAACTGAGGACGAGCTGGGGTACTGAAATTTTCTTGTTTTTAGCTAAAGTCTTGAAAAATTATAAAACTTTTACATTCAAGAAAAAATACACTAAATCACCTGAGGACGAGCTGGGGTACTGAAATTTTCTTGTTTTTAGCTAAGTGTCCCATCTGTATTAGTAATCTGTGTCCACAACTGCATTAGATAAGAGATTGATCTATACAGGAACTCATATTAAAATGATTTTTTATTTCATGTATGATTCATTACATTAATACTGTCGTAATCAATTCGTCTGTAATCAAAAATTATTAGTTTATTTCAAAATTTCTTCAAACGAAAAAAGGCAAAAATCGGGATTTATTTTAAAATTTTCGTAATAATATCATTTTTTTTAATCGCCAATAGAAAATTAGTTTTTTGCTAATAAAATTCGTTTGACGCATTTTTCAAATAAATTAATAATTTTTGAGTACAGAGCATTTAAAATCTAGATAATAACACGGCCACGTTGCGTAAACCATCGCCGAGCTGTTCGAAGGCAATGAGTGCAGCGACGTCACGCACATCCTAATAGCCCATAGAGTCACATCGCGCAGAGTTCACTGCACACCGTTTGTTTACAAATAAGGATGGGAAGAGTTCTGCTGATTCAAACAAAGATTTCGCTGCTCTAACTAGGAATGAGCCTAACGGCGATTTCTGAGTCACCAGTTAACTAGCGACAGCGACTTCAAAATAGCAATGATTTTTAACAACGACCAGTGATCACTGCTTTTAAAAGCATGGTCTATAAATATATATTTATAGACCATGGTAAAATGATGGGCATGTGGTGGCCGGTGATCAGCGGTCAGCGCTTCGTTGAGAGAGAGAGAATTATTCTTGTCGATTTGATTTATTAATGTTATACTATATACAGTATTTCAAATACTGTATATAGTACCATATGTGTTATACTGTGGTATTACCACAGTATAATACATACAGTAGCGAAGCTCCGACCAAATTTTTGCAGGATAGCAATGCGCGCGCATGCAACTAGCGATCCTAGTGGAGAACTTAAAAGAAGATAATCAACCTTATTCCTTTATAAACAGTAGTAAATTTTGAGTTTTTTGTAAAACTGAGATTATTCTATATGCGAATTTATAAACAGAGAAATGTCAAATTGTCACAGAAAGAGTAAATATATAATATTTCAAAACCTTGGTTGTTAAAAATGTGAATTAAACTGAAGAAAATTAAAGGATTCTTTCTGATTTATATTAATAGAATTCATTTGTTTCTTTTTTGACTGATTTGTAAAATTGATGTTTAATTTAAGGGGAACAACAGTTATTAAATGAAATTAAAATTGTTTCTATTAAGAAAATAATTCAAACATTAGTTATTTTCTAATCACACTGGCAGATGCAGAGAGGTGCTGCTCCTCAAAAGAAGTTCGGTTCAATTATATTTTAATTAAAAACAATTTTACGGTTGTTATTCATAATTTAAAAATTAAGTAATAAAAATTAAAATTATAGTTTCTTTAAAAAGACAAAATCTGTAGGTGGCGCTATAACTTAATAATGGCTGCCATTTAATGATCCCGTGTACGAGTATGTCTGCAATCTGAATGTAATAAATAAGAATAAATACAATAATCTGTTAATTAAAATTCATTGTTAAATCTAAATTATTATTTAAAATACTTAGGTGTACCGCCAAATTTTAAAATATTAAAATGTGTTCCTCAACAGAAAAAAAATTGAGAACCATTGCTATACAGGCTAAGTAAAAACTGAGTACAGTTTCAAACTTTCCTGATTTAGTTTATAAATGGCTTACGTTATATTAACTTTGCAATATTGTAATGGTAGCTGTTTGATATTTAAAAACTTTAACGTAAAAATTGATTTGAGTACAGTTTCAAACTTTCCTGATTTAGTTTATAAATGGCTTACGTTATATTAACTTAGCAATATTGTAATGGTAGCTGTTTGATATTTAAAAACTTTAATGTAAAAATTGAATCTAGGTTCGTATAGAACGAAATATGGTAGTTAGTTACCAGGATTAATTAAAAAGTTATTCGTGGTAGAGGAATAATTTTTCCATGATTTATAGTCGAAAATTATAGACTCATATTCTGAGTAGTCACATTCTGTCGATCATGAAATGTATGAATTATCATTCATAATATGTAAAAATAAAAACTTTGCTATATTCATTTATTGTATTAACTATAAGTCATTGAGACATTGAGTCTTCTTCCAAAATAGTATGTAGCATATACAGTAGTATAAACTCACCTTAACTAAATTTTCTTCTTCTTCAGAAGGCATATCGTTTCTTATACAATATATATAATTTGGATTAGTTGAAATGATTCTGATCTAGATAAAAATGTTCAATATATTATTTATAATTTAACAAATTACATGATATATTTTAAATTTTACTTCAAGCTACGATTACTGTTTTAATTTTTTATAAAATTTAATATAGAGAAATAATTCGATAAATTTAATATAAAAATTATGCATTTTTGATTAAATAATTTTAATAGAAATCTTTTCTTGTAAGAAATTCTTACTTCATATGTAATTATGAAATAAAATAAAAACATGTAGATACAGTTTAGATATTGTATAAGTTTTAAAAGTTCGTCATCTCATAAAGGAATCAAATGAAAACCTTAAAATTAGTATTGGTGAACTAGGAGAAAGAAATATTGAGATATATATATATATTTGTGTGTGCGGACAGCGAACGTATATATAAACTTCCATATAACGATGTAGACATACTGTACTGTATTAGATTTAATTGAATATTTAAAAACTTATAAAAAAGATATATATATATATTTGTGTGTGCGGACAGCGTACGTATATATAAACTTCCATATAACGATGTAGACATACCGTACTGTATTAGATTTAATTGAATATTTAAAAACTTATATTATATAACTTTTTGATAAAAATTTAAATGGTTATTTTAATATTCTGGTTTTAGAAAACATCTGTAACATTATCTATTAAATTTCTAGATTGTTGAATATATAAAAATTTAAACTTAGAATGTTCATAAAACCTAATTTATTATTTTGAATTAAAATAAAGCATAAAAATTATTGGCAAAAATTTCTTTAGCTAAGAAGATTAAACTATACTATTTTAATTATTTATTTTATACGCATTTTTATTTTATACTATATATATTTAAAACATGTTTTTTTTACATTCTAAACACGTATATTTTTAAAGGTTATATAGAATATTGTTTTTGGGGTCATTAGAAATATTTAAAGCATAATATAACTATATATCAGATATACAGGCGTTGGCAACTTAATGTCGGGGATTGTATTCTGTATGATTAGAACACTGCAATAGATTTATTTAATTCTATTAATATTACGACTTTCGTCGTCTAATTGTTATATTTTAAATTCGTTCGTAATTTTATTTATTAATAAATTTAGCGTGAATGGCAACTACCTAATAATAACCATTACAATATTATATAACCAGGCTCGCCTTCAGTTCCTCTCCATTACTCAACGGGGATTGTAGTCTACATGATTAGAGCACTGCAATAAATTTATTTATTTATTTTTTAATATTACGATTTTGGTCATCTAATTGTTATATTTCTAATTCGTTCGTAATTTTATTTATTAATAAATTTAGCGTGAATGGCAACTACCTAATAATAGCCATTACAATATTATATAGCCAGGCTCGCCTTCAGTTCCTCTCCATTACTCGATGTCTATGGACGTACAATTATTTTCTACAAAATTTATGCAATTTTGTAAAAAATAATTTGTTGTTGTGAAAAATAAATCATTATTTTAATATTAAATTACTTCATATTTATTGAAGCGTTTTTCATTGATTTTTTTATTTATTTATGTTATATTTTAATGGAATAAATAGTTCGAAACTAATACATGAACCCCTTGATTAGTGCTGTTAATAAATCCTCGCAATGTACCGCATATATCAGAACCGCACTAATCAAACTAAAAAACCAATGGGAATAATTATAACGAATACTGGAAAATATCAAAATTATAAACATGTATTTTTCCCTCTCTCAAAACGTATTATGCATTACATGTACTTTAAATCATTGAGGTTTATGTATAGGTATTTAAAAATTTATAGTAAGAATTAAAATTTATTTTTCACAACAACAAAAATTATTATTTTTTACAAAATTGCATAAATTTTGCAAAAAATAATTGCACGTCCATAGACATCGAGTAATGGAGAGGAACTGAAGGCGAGGCTGGCTATATAATGGGGCGTTTTTTGAATTCAACACACTCCACCAGTGATGTAAACCATGCTTGTTAAACTGTTTGTAAATTCACCAGTGACGTCACTGGTGTATTCAACACTAACTCACCACATCAATCACTGGTGTATTCAACACTAACTCACCACATCAACCATAGTATTTGTTCGGTTGACGCTGATGTACTACAATTTTGACGTCATTTGTTAAGATGGCTGCTTCCATGCGAAAAATAAATGTAAAGATTAGAGAATCAGTTTATGCTCTATCTATCGATAGTTCTACAACAGATATTTTTTTTGCATTTGAAAATATAATTTCCTATGTCGGTATTAAAAAATTGACTAGCAGTAGAAGATAAAATAATATCCAAATAGTCAGCCATTTTGATATGCAAGTGTTTGCAAAGTCGCGAATTTGAACGAATGCAATTCTATTAATTATAACTAAGCCTAACGGTTAGCGACTCTGCAATTTCCAGAGTTCTGCCTGAGCTCAGGTCTTTTCTAAGTTCTAACTTAAATACTAAGTAATTATAAAACAATCCAACAACAACGTAACGTCTAACTGACGAAACGAAACCAAATATCGGAACTTACACTAAAAAGTACCGATTAAGGGTTAGCAATAAAACGAACAAAAACGATGTTAGAACTTTCACTAATAAACTAAATTTCCAAACAAGTTAAATAATAATAAAACTATAAATTTATTAGACTCAAAACACTTACAAAAGTGTTAATAAATGCTTTATTGAAACTAATAAAGCAACCTTCAACAAAACGTGTTTAATCTAACTCAGATACCGACAATCCACAAGAAACAAACCTTAAATACTACTAAATTCTACTACCTCCACCTCCGATACAAACTTCAAA
>AYEL01081683.1:0-22633 GCA_000484575.1 Olivierus martensii | reverse complement strand
CGTGTTTCCCCCAGTTTTACTTTTGGGATGGATTCTCAAAATTTAATTTCTACTACTTTTATTGGGGAGTCTGCTCCTTCGCCTCATCTTGGGGAGGGTGGCACTGGTACCTCATCTGAGGGTGCCGGGGTCACTAATGTTCCTCTGGTTGGTGGGGCGACGGAGCAGGAACTTCGCGATACTCCTGCCTCCGGGAGCATATCTAGTCCGCGGAAGACGCGTTTGTCTGGTGCGGCTAGACGAAAGTGAAGATGTGATAACAACCAATTTACATTTACAAAAAGAAATATTCATTAATAATATATTATGTTATTTTAAATTCAGAAATAAGAAGGTTTAGTTATCAAAGTTTGAATATAATTCTATTACTATTTGTTATGAAAAGAATTCTAATACAGAAATAAAATTTAATTTAGTTTTATATAAGCGAAAAAAATATCAAAAAATAAATAAATCAATAATAAATATCAATATAAAAAATTAATTAAAACTAGAGTTGAATTTTCAAAATTTTAATCCATTTGATTTATATTAAACTTTTTAAAGATAAATACTGGCATTCATCTTTAATACACACTTTAAAATTTACGTACATTATTAAACACATTTTAAAAATAATCTTATATTAATTTTATACAAAGCAAAACACAAAAATTGCATTTGTTCAAAAAGAAAATTATAATTTCAGCATATTTCTTCCATAATAGGGTGATGACTGTATATTTGATAATTCAATATCTTACCCCTGTTTTTATATATGACTTCGAAATATATTTGCATCTTTATTGTATCGATACTTGGATTATCTTTCGATAATAATAAATCACAACAACACTGTAATGTTGATATTATATTAATGAAATTAATTTATATTTTTACTAGAAAATTAAAATGATTTAATTTCTTAATTAAACTAAAATGTAAAAATTAAAAATAATAATAATAATAATAATCTTGTCTAGCAATTAGAAACGAAGTAATTTAATTAACAAAAAGAACACACAAATGAGATAATGTTGAATGTTTTATAATATTATGGACAATGAAGATGGTTTTTCAAAAACATTTTTTTTTTTTCATTTAAAAATAATGGTAAATTTAACGCTCATTTATAATTACATCATTTAATGAAAAACAGAACAATTATAAAAAAAAACGGAAAGTTATCAAGATAATTTTTTGTTTTTAGCAGAATAATTTAACTACGTGATTATTTAAGTTAAAAAGTTGAAAGTTCAATGTTGGAAAATAATCAATTAATAATTCCAGTTCCTAAGATTACATAAATCATATGCAATCACTGGGCTGTCAAAAATTTACTTTCTATTTTATATATGAAACATTTATAGTTTAGAGTTTAAAATCTATTAAATAAACAAAAAAATTTAAATTTTCCATTGTTAAGTCTTACAAGGGGAGGTTCAGACATTCGGGTCACCGATTTTTTTGAAATTTTGCACACCTGTAGTAGTCCCCTAGGACAATATAATGTGTGAGTAATAAAGTGCACTACTCCAGGATTGTCGAGAAAATCGCACGAGAAGTTTCGTATTGAGTTCATATAATCTAAAATTTAATTATATTTCGAATGTGTCAGTAGCGCAGTGGTTGGAGATTTGCTTTTTTAATTGCGTGATCGCTGGTTCAATTCTTAGCTTTGATAATTTTTTTTATTTTTATTTATTTATTTTATTATTATTATTTTTCTCTTACATTGTTTTATATAAATTCAGTTATTTATATTTTTTTATTTGTTTTAAATATTTTATATATGTTTATATCAACGATGGTTTCTATAAATTTTTTGTCAATAGATGGCGCCACATTCTATTCTGTAAAAATACTAACTTTCTGACTGCAAAATGAGTGCGGTGCATTTGAAAATTACTTCTCTCGGCATTTCTAACAAATAAAAACTATTCCGAATGACTTTCGTCGATAAAGTCGTTAACAATTATTGAATGTAATAAAAACCAAACAATGTTTATCAAAATCAGTTCCACGAGGTTGAAGTCGATTCACAATTAACGAACGATATAGGCCAGTTAAGAAGCCGAAGATGTATGATTTCATTTAATTAGAAACAAAAATAAAATTAGTGAATCTACCTAAAAATCATCCCACTTGGAGTCTGTGCACTCTCCATAGAAGAGGTTCTCGTAAATTATTAAAGAAAGATGGGAAAAATATCAAAATTGAGGAATATTTTCCAATAAATATGCTATTATCAATAATTATAAATTAACATTAATAGTTAATTATTACAAGTTAATATTCTTATAGAATAGAAAGTGGCGTCATCTATTGACAAAAAATATATAGAAACCATCGTTGATATAAACATATATAAAATATTTAAAACAAATAAAAAAATATAAATAACTGAATTTATATAAAACAATGTAAGAGAAAAATAATAATAATAAAATAAATAAATAAAAATAAAAAAAATTATCAAAGCTAAGAATTGAACCAGCGATCACGCAATTAAAATAGCAAATCTCCACCCACTGCGCTACTGATTAAGAATTGAACCAGCGATCACGCAATTAAAATAGCAAATCTCCAACCACTGCGCTACTGATATTGAACCAGCGATCACGCAATTAAAAATTCAAATCTCCAACCACTGCGCTACTGACACATTCAAATTAAATTAAAAAAAGCAAACCTCCAATCACTGCACTACTGACACACTCGAAGATTAAAATCAAATCTCCAACCACTGCGTTATTGACACATTCAAAATATAAATGAACTCAATATGAAACTTCTCGTGCGATTTTCTCGACAATGCTTGAAGAACTCAATACGAAACTTCTCGTGCGATTTTCTCGACAATCCTGGAGCATTCGAGAGTTAATTAAATTTTAGAATATATGAACTCAATACGAAAACTTCGAATTATAATTAAATTTTAGATTATATGAACTCAATACGAAACTTCCAATTAATTAAATTTTAGAATATATGAACTCAATACGAAACTTCTCTCGCGATTTACTCGATCAATCCTGGAGTAGTGCACTTTATTATTCACACATTATATTGTCCTAGGGCACTACTACAGGTGTGCAAAATTTCAAAAAAATCGGACCCGAATGTCTGAACCTCCCCTTGTTAGATATTTTCATAATGAAATATTGTTTATATTGATTTGTATAAATATCTTTTAATTAATGCAGCTGTAATAAGATCTGGCACATCGCAAAGACAATAATAATCGCAGACCATTGAGATAAATAATCCCTTGCAACTCTTTCAGACAAACCCAATCTCTCACATTTAATAATTAAATGTAAGCCCTATTAGTAGCTAATTACATTATTGCTAATTATTGTACAACAATAATTTTCAGTAATAGAATTAATAAAGCTTTCCAGTTTTCCTTAACGTCATTTTACGTGCTATACTAATGATGATATGTTCGAGTACGTAAGCTGTTTAGTTGCTTTTGGGGATTTAAAATTAAATATTTTAAATTATCGGAAATGCAACACTGATCTCGTGGCAGAAAATATATTAAAACGAGCAATAACATTGTTTTATTCTATCCTGATTAACTGTCAATATAAATAAAAGCATTTTTCTCTTTATAAGTTCATGATACTATACAGCAGTGGTTCTCAACCACTGTGCCGCGAAAAATTAAGAATGACTTATGTGTATGTAAATGTATGAATCATACAGTATATTAATAGTGAAACATGGTTGGCTAGATATCCTTTTTTGCAGTCGAACCACTGTACCGATTTCCATAAATAGGGTATCATTAGAAAAATCTGACCCTCTAACTTCTATGACAGCCAAAAATTTTTATCTCGTGCAATTTTCTTGACAATGCTTGAGTTGTGCACTTTATTACTCACACATTATATTGACCTAGGGGACTACTACAAGTATGTGCAATTTCAAACAAATCGGTGACCTGAATGTCTGAATCTCCCCTTGTTAGTTTAAATTCATATAACTAAAAACTGCTTACATATAATATATGCAAAGTTCACATATCATTCCCAATATCTTTTGCATTGTAACTGATGATAGTATGTAGTATACTGAAAATGTTTTTATTGAAAAGTTTATTAAAATAGTTATTTCTTTTTAACTGCTGATTGTGCTTTAATGATATGTGAATCGATTATTATTTATTCTGGTCTTTACAGAATTCTTTAGATGGCAAAACACTCTACTTATTCTGGTCTTTACAGAATTCTTTAGATGGCAAAACACTTGGTCTCAAAAATCACTTGGTTCAGTTTTTGCAAGAAAAGATCAGAAATTCTACGAGCATGGAATTGTTACTACCAGAAAGATGGCAACATGTGTTGGACTAAAATTGTCAATATAAAATTAAATAAAATATTTATATACTATAAAAAAAATTGTCATTCATTTTCATGAAAAAACAATTACTTTCCAAACAACCCAATAACATGGCTTTTTTCAGATTCGATATATTTTATTGATTCACTTTGGCACGGATTTTCAAACTGCCCCAAAGTAAATCAATAAAATAAATCAATAATTATCTTCACATAAATCTGAAATTGCACTAATTTGTTGCTTTGATACTCCTATGCTCTCTTGCAATGCATTTGATATCAATTCAGTGCAGTACATACGAAAGTTTGCTGCAGTCATTGTTCACATTTATGACCACTCATCAATGTTATTTTATAGTTAAAGTTTAGCCACTGTTACAAAAATTATGGACGAGTTTTTATAAAATGATTCAAATTTTGATAGAACTTCAAACAAAAGATGAAATATCATGGATGCGATGTCTTGCTATCGACAGTTGCTGGCTGAACAAAAGAGGAAAAGGTAAACAATTTTTTGTTAGATGACTCTTAACAAAAAAACAAAAAGTATCAAATGGTGAAGAACCTTTCTCATTACAAACAAATTATTTACTCGAATAATTTTTCATTTTTGTGAATGATTTATGAATACAAATCGATATTAGCAATAAAAATGTCTACAATTAATGTAATACAATAACAATGTTACATGTTACAAAATAAAAAGGTACATATAATTTTTATTCACTGTCCCGTTTCACCTATTCCATTAATTATACGTTAAGATGACTTTGTTTAACGCTTGGTTTTTTTTGGACCAACATAATCATATCAAAGTTTTTATATTCAATCTGAATACAATGTTAATTCTACATTGAAAACTGGCAGCAGTTGAAGTAAAATTTTGTTTAAATGTGAAATACTTTACATTATTTTAAAAATTAATAATGAACAAGCCAAACTTCCCCTGGCGGATAAAGTTTTAAGTTATATTTTAGAATAATAATTATTTTTTGAATTACAGCTACAGTGCCACCATCTATTGAATTAATGATTAAATAATTTTATAATTACGTACTAGGGTGGCGCCATCTAGTAATTAATGATTAAATTATAATTTTATAAATTTATTTTCCCGAAATAAAATTTTTGCACCGCACCGGAATCGAATTAATTTTTCTTTATAAAATCAGAACTTCGATATTTTTAATATCCATAACTTTGATTTAAAAATTTGTTTTTAATATTTCATAGGAAAAAAAAAGAATATTTTTCTATGAAATTTTAAAAACAAAGGAAATTTATAATTATTACAAAATAAAAATTTATTTTTAATAAAAACAGAAGTGATAAATGAGTTTATTTTTTTTTATGTAGTCCTACTTTTCTACTATACTCCACGGAGGAAACAGTTAAAGAATTTATGTTGAATCTTGATAAATTATGCTCTGCCAAAAATAATATATGAAAAGTATAAAAAAAAAGAAAAAATACTTGATATTATTATTAAAATAAATCTTTTCTTTTAAATCAGTAGTGTAAAAATCATTTTAAATTTAATACATTCACAGAAAAGTGAATGTATTTTTTTCATTTTGTGAACTCAATATTATAATTAAATTATATCTAAAAACATATATAAATCAATTTTAAATCTAAAACATACGGAGCTTATGCTTATTTTATATCTACATTTTTGAAATTTTAACCTAATGCCATAAAAGATGATATACTATCTATAAATTATGCATAACATTTCTGTATATTGAAACATTAATAATTTTATACTGTAATTTCAAAAATTCTACTCTTTCTAGAAAATATTTCACTCAAACATTTTCTATTCTGACTTTTATTTGATTATATATGTTGTTACTCTGTATAGTTGTATAGAAGAACAGTATAAAACTCACTTATCTAAAATAAACAGCTCGCACGCCACATTTTTACCAAAAAAATGATATTATAGTTATTGATTCTCAGAGTAGAGAAAAGCCATTTCTTTATTGCAGTTTGATGAACTAGGAAAGAAAACAACAAAGAACATAAACGTGCACAAAATTCATATCCATAATTCTATCCACTCTGATAAAGTAGACCTTTAAGAACATGGAATGGATGCAATACGTGTACTTATTATCTCTCCTTTTTTTTAGAAAATAAGTTTGACGTAAGTTCATATTTGAGATCCATTTGCTAAAATACGTTTATATAAAGTCATAAGAAACAAAAACTTTATTTTACTAAATTTTCATTCGTTGCAAGATAGTCATTTTTGATAATTTCATTTTTTAAATGGATAAAATTTAATGACGATTATTAAAATTATAGATTTTAATATGATCATTGTATTTTAAATTGCATATTTTAAAATAAATAAATTATTTATAATTTTTTTTTTAAATTAAAGTTATATTTAAGTATTAAAAGATCTTATTTGTTTTAGTTTAAAAACATCGTGTAGATAAAGTTGAATTTTTTTTATTAAGAATTATGGCCGTTTGATAAAGCGATTTGGTTTTTGATCTCCTGGAAAAGGTCGGAGAATTTGACTTCATTCAATTCTGTTCTGCTTTTTCTTTAACAAAACTCGTTCATTTTAGGAAGATGCTATTTTTGTGAGATAAAAAAAAATGGTAGGTTTATTCCTGACCATATAAACTGGATATATTTTATCCGCTATTCAATATAAACAAGAATAGAGAAGAAGTAGGTAAGTCTGTTATTCTATTCTAACGCTCGGATGTCATCGAAACAGCAAGAATTATCAAACTGTTAGAATAAAATTAATTGTATTTTTATAAATTAACAATAATTTTGTTAAATTTCATTTTATTTTTTATTAATATTATAATATCCAGGCAAAACAGATGGGCAGAAGTTGCCACTGATCATAACACAAATATTTTGTGAAGAAGCATTTTAATGGCAGAAATTAATCCAAAATTTGCATATTTTTAAAGCCGCTTTTTAAATTTATAAAATATTCTTATCATGATGCTTTAAAAGAATTTTTTTCTTTGATTTATCGCATTTAATTTAAATATTGCTAATCCTTTAAAAAATAAAAATAAACGGACATGAAACTTAATTTAGCATACCAAACTCCTAATCAAATCAGCATTAAAAATACTACATGAAATTAAACTCGGAGAAACAAGTGCTCGGAAATAAACCATATCTATAAAGCAACTAATTAATACTAATGACATCATTAGAAGTTCATTAGGAGACATTGAAGTTGATATATATTGCTGCAGGTTTTAAGAGAACTTATGTTGTAGGAATAGAAAGACGTGATTCTAGACTGTAAATGATAACAGTTCATTACTTTTTATTATGTTATGCTTTTATTTGTTTTAAAGATAAAATACGATAAGAAAGTTTTACCTAACAGAAATTATCACTTAATTAAAATGAGAATGACAGGAGAAACTTATAGACTGGGCATTAAGCTGTATGAATCAGTTTTAATTATCTGAGTAAATTGTTATTAATTTAAATAAAAATAATTCCCGAATTATTTTAATTATTTATTTGACATTATAAAATAAAATATTAGAATTAAATAATATTTATAATTATCCAGTCGAAGTAAAGTTCTTAATGGTATGTGCATTTTTTTTTACGTAGATTATTATTATTTAAACAAACTGCTCTTGTATTTTTTAATTATAAAATAAAATATTAGAATTAAATAATATTTATAATTATCCAGTCGAAGTAAAGTTTTTAATGGTATGTGCATATTTTTAAGTAGATTATTATTATTTAAACAAACTGCTCTTGTATTTTTTTAATTAAAATAATGATGTTATAAATCGTATTTTATCTTTAAAGCAAATAAAAGTATAGCAAAATAAAATTATATAAATATATATTATATTTACATTATTATAATTATATAAAAATATAAATTTTGCTAAAAGAAATATTTTTAAAAAATGTTAGATTGACTATGATATCAATTTGGCAAATATGTTATTGTTAACTTAACAATAATAAGGGAAGAAACCACTTTTATATTTGGTATTTCCTGCTTTTGGAGTAGTAGTTAGTTAGATTTTTTCATGTGAAACGAGTCTCCAATAACTGGAAAAATAACTAAGATAACCTATTAAAACTTATTTATCAACAGAAATTAAACTTTTATATAAATTTTTTTCTTAATATTTTTCTATAGATACGACTGACTTTTAAGTAAATTTGAACTAAAATGCCGTTGAAAGTTATTTACTTAGAATATTACTACAATTATTTAAAATTAGGAAATTTTACTTAAATATACACATAATGGAAAATCACATTAAACGTCTTAATACATCTATATAAGTTAATGTTTTCAGTGGTAATTATTAGAATCTTACTCAATCAATAATATTTTAACATTGTCCCCATCTTTTTTATGAATATTGATCAAACCACTCATTATTTAAGTCCAATAGATACTTCAGCTAAATTATTTTTGTCTAATTTTTCATCGTTTACTCTGAATATATTTATAGATTACAAAAGCAGTTTAAACAGCAGAAAAACAATTTTATTTTATTTTTTCTGTCTTAATGAAGAATACCTCTATCTTCTTTACTGAATGTAATTAATAAAATTAATTTTTTTATCGTAAAAATAGATTTTTTTTGAAGGAATGATATAAAATAAATTTTTAATATTTCTCTAACAAAAACTTTTATTAAAAGCATAATATTAAATTTAAAAAATATTAATGCTTATCTCCTTCGAATATATTTATCTGATGATAAATTTAATTGTAAGTTTTAATAATTATATATTAATTTAAATTTCTACCATATTATTATTAAATTACTTTAATATGACTTTATAATCAGTCTGCACTTGTATAGAATTGTTATAAATGTGTAGTGCTCTAGAAGTCTAGTTATTGTTATCGTTAAAAATTATTAAATATGATTTGATTAACTATAATAAAGTTGAATCATTCCGACAAGGTCTTGTAATTTGACATTAAATGCGTAGAAACGTTCGTATATTATTATGAACATATGAGAAAATCAAATGAAATTTTGCTAAATGAATAAGAGATGTCTTCATTGAACAGTTTTTAACAATTTATAGGAAACTATAGTCGAATGGTGCTTAAAGACTAGCTATTGTATGCATAGGATGTCATAAGTCCTTGGACAATCTTCCAATTAAAGAACAATAAAGCTAATGTCATTGAAAACGCGTTACTGTGCTATCAGAGCTCATTTTAAAATGTGTCACTTTTAATACAGTTGTTTTATATTTTTTTAAATAATTTTTTTATTAAACTATTGTTTAAAATCAATAATTACGTTAGTTTATTGTTTACGTAAAATTAAAAAAATGTCCAATGATTATTATTATTATTATTATTTTAAAACAATTTATAAATATGTTGTACTTCTATTCGTAATTTCTTTCATATTATTTCACAAAAATTGGCATTGTTATATGGTAGAAACATGAAATGTTAATAAATAGATGTTATTATATTACACCAGGAAATCTTTTCCTGTTGTTTCTTTCTATTTCCTTAATTGTATTACTCCAATAAAACCTACACATAAGACATTGTTAGAAGCGAACTTTGTGATATCAGTACCATTCGAGAGTTGTAAATTTATACTTTTGTATTCTGTTTGAAACTTTCGACCATTACAATGAATCTAAAATTGCTCCTTTTTCGTAATTTTTTCATCTAGATGGCAGTATAAGTTGAATAATTTATAATATTTTCGTCGAAACTATTACGCATTTTATTATATTAGGATAATAATAATAATAATATTATTTGATTTATAATGAGAATTTTCGGTGACAAATAGGAAGTTGAATGTCATTAATTCTTTCACGGAACTTATTTATCAAATAAATGAATTCTTTGATAAATTTCGTATTTTAATGGAAGAGAATTTTATATTTAGATTCCATAATGTAACATGCGCAATTTTTATTTTTAAAACTAAGATTAAATGTTAAACATTAATAGGAGAGATTCATTTTATTAATTCGTGACTCTAACGCTATTCAAATATTTAAAAATGTTAAGTATTTTAAGTCAGTCGAGAAAAGTAAAAATTGCTGTTGAAAATTTTATTTCTTTTTTTATATTCTCATATTTATTACACTCTTGCACGCAGAATTAGTTTCTGAATTTAAGATAATTTTTTAAATTATGAATTAAATTATCCTTACTGTGAATTGCACTGATGTTGCTGAAAGCTCATATATAAGTTCACTAATTTAGATGATGTATATTGTGCATAAATCTGCATAATATGAATGAGACAAATGACATGAATGTTAATCATGCATTAACACTAAGTTAATGTGATAATGGAATCGCGTAATGCAGCATTATTTTATAAAAATAATACTTTTTTTATCTTTGTAAAAATGTAATTAATTAATTTATCCTTAAAATATTAATTGTTACTGTCGAAATGAATAGCAAAATATAAATGCATAAATTCAAATTTTCGATATTATCATCATCATTAGTAATATATGATTACAGTACATTGTTATCTTTTCCATTATATTAATGAAAATAATTTTGTTCTGTTCGACAATTATATGTTAATCTATATAATATGCTATTTTGCTTTGTGAATTCTCATAATTTTATATAAAAATTTTTGGTATTGTTCAAAATATTGTAATCTTAATTATAGATTACTGTAATATATAATAATTATTATTTTTTAATTAAAATTGCAAAATATTATTTTGAATTTATTGAATGCAGTCAAGGAGAACATTTTTATTCTTTTATATAAATTTTAGTAAAAATTGTTGATTTTTTAGTAATCTTTCTTTGAAACACTTATAAAATAATGTTCTGTTTGTGTATAAACATTATACCCTATTTCTTACGATTTCATGTCATGTTTAACAAGCCACACCTAGTATATATTACACGAATGTTTGTATAATCTAGACATTTTAATATTTGTTTACAAAGAACTTTGGATAGTGAAAATGTGTAGACTTATGAATCATTGTAACATTATATAATAATTATTTAAAGTTTGAAAGCATTCAGAAATGTTTTTTTTTACTGATAGTTGATCTATCAATATAATATTTATTAAACATAAATTTGAAAATACAGTATAATAATTTTAAATAATGATAAACAGATATCTGAGACTCACAATAATATTTATATTTAGTCTCTCAATCATGTCGAGTAATCTATGAGAACATTTGTCAAAATATTTTTATATTCTCATTTCGTTTACTGTAAAAATATTTCAAATTCTTACTAAATGTTAAATGACACTATACAGATCTTAAAAATTAAAATTCTTTCTCATTTTAATATATCTAACCAATCTAAGTAGGAAAATAATTTTATACGTAGCTAAATAACTGTTGAACTTATCATTATAGTTTTATGCAACAATATATCAAATAAATTCATTTTCTTATATTTTAAGAAAAAAATAATGATAAACAGATATCTGAGACTCACAATAATATTTATATTTAGTCTCTCAATCAAGTCGAGTAATCTATGAGAACATTTGTCAAAATATTTTTATAGTAATAATAATTCTCATTTCGTTTACTGTAAAAATATTTCAAATTCTTACTAAATGTTAAATGACACTATACAGATCTTAAAAATTAAAATTCTTTCTCATTTTAATATATCTAACCAATCTAAGTAGGAAAATAATTTTATACGTAGCTAAATAACTGTTGAACTTATCATTATAGTTTTATGCAACAATATATCAAATAAATTCATTTTCTTATATTTTAAGAAAATTTAAAAAAAGATAATTAATTATATATAATGAAACTTAATAAGATTTTTTAATAATATTTAAGATTAATCTGCCTATTGTTGTAGACATTAAAAAAATAGCTTACAGTTAATCACAGTAATAACTGTTCTCCCGTAGAAAAATAACCTGCCTAAGTTTGTTTCCAATTTTCTTATAGAATGCACATAAATTACCGAGGATCCATTTTAATTATAATCTTTAAATTATGATACTAATAAGTTATTTTTATCAATTAAATTTGTTCGATCGTTTATACTCACGTATTAAGTAAACAATACATGCAAGTTTTGGTAATACAATCTTCGTGATTTAATTACATTACTTAAAAAAGTAATGTATTCGCCACTACATTAATTCGTTTATATTAATAAGCGCAATAGAAATTTGAATTAGTTAATTATATTAAAAAAATTATAAGTATAGTACTGTACTTGTAAAATAATATAACTTACAAGATAACTGAATTATTTCTAGGAAAAAAAAAGGAAAATAACGAAGAATATTTTGATTTCAATTCAAACGATCTCAGATAAATAAACTGCACAGAGAAAATTGTGATTTATTCATCAACATTTAAAATTTTATATATATATTTTATTATCTATATCAGTTTTTTCCTGTTAGAATTAAGTTTTATCCAATTTTTGGATTATTGGTAAAGGATAAAAGATAGGATATTACGGATTTCATTTGTCAATCGATTAACTTCCACCAGGTTAATGTCAGAAAAAAGACTTATTGTTAAAGTTCAAACATAATGCTTACTTTTAATAAACCTGTGATCCGGTTGATAAAATATAATTATAATATCCGTTTCTTACACAATATTTATTTATTTTCTTATTCGTATAATATTTTTAGATATTCATACTTTTTAAGTGTTTTTATATTCCTATTTTTCAATCTTTATAAGTAATGAATGCAATATGACAAACTTATTTGATAAGTATAATCTAATCTTATATACTGTATATATAAGACTGTACTATTTAAAAAATAAATATAATCAAGCTAGATATTTTCCATTAAAATTATTGAATTTACTTATCGAATTATTTTTTTAGAATGAAGTAATATTCTAAAAGAATTATTACTTTATTACAAGTAGTCAAATGAAAATATCACGAAGATATCTCCTAAAGAATGAAAGTTCAAATGAAAACATGATTCCTGTTTTATAAGTTAATTGTTCGTATTACACGGTTTCCTCTTATATTTAGATAGAATATATAATATCAATAATAAATTTTCGAAGAAGTATTGAGAAAGTGTCAAATCTCCGCCAACTTTTTCTCAATAAAATAAAGTATTAAATTCAGTTAAGACCAGAAGAATTTGATAATTTCTGGAATTATTTGTTGACATTACAAATAATTAATGTTTTAATTACATATAGGAATTTTTATATTTGTTGTTGTTCTATTTAAGTACAAAAGTTGGAATCAAACAACATATTTGTTCAAAGTTTGGCGTAATTTTGTTAACATTTTATAACTTGTATTCTTGTATTTCTGTTGATTTTACTTTATTTATTTATTTTTTGATTAATATTATTTATTTCAATTTTTGAATATTTATAATTCAGCGTGCACTTAGATATAAAATTTACCTTCATATTGATTTTAAACAGAAAATATTGATTACCGACCTATATATGCGGTTAATAATAAAATTTGCCTTGTAAAAAGTTCGATAAAATTGAATTTAATAGAAAATATTTTCTTTATATCCGTAAAATAATAGAGCAAACCATTTTCTGTTAATACTTATTCATTACTTACAAAAAGAAAGGAGAATATCTTTAGTTCTAATTTCTTTAATGCTTCTAAGTCCAAGTCGAATTTTCTCTAAATGCTGATCACAATAAAAAAAAATATATAAAATGTTCATTCTTTTTCTATTCGTTTAACATTTCTCTTTTATATTCTATCTAGTAAAATATTTGCAAAACTAAAATCCAATATTATTCCCCACTGGTTCTATTGATTAGATCTACGAAATCTTTCGAATAATATCAGATAACATTCGTTTGAAATACATCCAGACATGTTTTTAATCGTATATTTTTTTAATGTTTTTCTTAAAATTCCCGACTAATTTTGTCTTACAATTCAAACTTTCGGTTACAGTAAATCTTGTCTTTTTAAAACAAAGTCAAAATAAATTCATAAATACATAAGTTATGTTTTCAGATAGACGAATAACCAAAAGCTTGTTTGACATGTTGTTAAAAATCATTATCATCATCTTCATTTCCAGCTGTGACATTTTACTTAGCCGTAAATGTTGTGTTTACTTGGTCTTTAGCGAATTTCTAATTATACGAAGATAACGTGGAAAATATCTCAATCTGAAGTAAAACAAGATCGATAAAGTCCGTTAAGTTGTAACAACAGAGCTTCTGATGATGTACTTTTCTTTGGAAAACAGTATATAACGATGGTATTACAGTTAACTATTCTTCGTCGTGACGATGTCATAAATTTTTTATTTGAATCGTTATGAATTATGTGGAAAACACGACAGACAACCACATAATAATCCATTTTATGTTACAATCATAAAGCGTATGAAGAACGTCAGAGTATCAATACTCTTCATTCAAATACGTAAAAAACATTATTTGTATAGCAAAAAACATTATATAGAATACGTGTATTTTACAGAAAAGACTGTACAAATAATATTTTATTATTCAAAATTATTTCTGGCATTCTGACGCGTAAAGTTACATGTGCAAACAAAGCTTCTAAAAATATTATCTTTCCGTTATTTTACCTCTCTACAACAGAAACAATAAATAATATTTCAATATATTTATGCATTTTGCAGATATTTTATAAAATAATAATAATTTTTGCGCATATAATAAATTATTAATTAAATTGAAGTGCAAATCTGTGTCCACGTTTGATTATGCTTTGTTAGAATTTAATATTTATATAAAATTTGTGACTATATTCAAAGATTGAAAACAAATGAATATGTAAACTAAATAGTAAAAAAAGGTAAAAGAATTAGTTAAATGTTTTAGTTCCTTGAATTGCGAGTCAGAAATTGATTCTATAATTATTCTGGAAATGTACTATTCGTGTACAGTTTATAGGTCCATTTTTTTAAATTGTTTTTTTGCATTCCATAAAGGTTCTATTTAGAACTTCATTATTTGTTTATTAGCGAAAAATATCCCGAATAATGAACATATACGCGTATCTATGAAAAAAGTATGTCAGTCAGTTTTAATGAATATCTAATAGCTGATCACAGAAAATTGATCAAAAAAAAAAAAATCAACAATAACAATGTGCACTAATTTTTATTGCTATCACGCAATCGATAAATCGCTATAAGTAAACAGATATTTAATAGGCTCAATGCAGAAAGCCAAATATTTTCATTTATACTTTGCCCTAATTGCAGTTAAAATCAAGTAAATGCCATCTAGAATCAAAGAGTAAGTGGCTGTTTTTTAAGTTTTAATTTGATGATAATACTGAAAATTTTAAGAATTCAATAAATCAGCATAATTCCGGATATATTTAATATCTAAGTCTCGCTGACTTCCATTGCTATAGATATATTTTTGGGACTCATAAAGAAGATTTTTTCTAATCAAATATTTATTATAAAATTTTTCAGTTTTATTTATTTTGTTTACGCTTTTGCATTCCGCCTACATTACGGAGAACTTAATCTAAATAACTGTAATTAAATTATAGCTTTAAAAAAATTGCATATTTAAACTAAACAAATTTCCATAGGAAACAGAGGTAGTATATGTACAAGTAGATTTCATTTCAATTAGCATAACATAGCAGCTGCATAAGTGTATTTATAAATTTACAAGTGTTTTCCAATTTAAATAATTTTCAGCTGCTTTTAGTTACAATTAGTTATAGATTCTATATAATAGACCTATGTAACAAATATATAGTGAGTATTTTCATTAATTTAATTTATTTTTGATAAATATGCATATTTACAGTATAAAATTATATAAATGAAGAATTTATTTTTCATAGAATATCGTATATAAAAATAAATAAATAAATAGAAAAAATTATTTGCCGTTTAATAAATATAGGTTAATGTTTCTTATTATTGCATTTAGCAAGCAGAGAAGGAGAAAATTTGATGCGTGCGTAATGCCGTTTGCAGTTGTAAGAGGTATAAATCGTTTATTTTTCTCATTATTTTATCTGGAACATATATTACAGAAAAATAATTATGAGAGAAAAATGTCGATCTAAAGAAGATGAGGCGCATAATTTATAAGCAGCATATTTTGTTTTCGGGATACAATCCTCTATTATTAACTTAGTTGATTTTAAGTCATCTTATATTTTTTAAATTTACATAAATGTAAGAATATTAATCATTTCAGTATTTCAAAAAATACTGAAGAACAAATGAAAAAATGAGTTTTTTTTTTAATTTTCTTTCTGACAATATATCGTTGCCAATATATATATGTTGGCCTACTAGTTACGAAGTTTAAAGTTAATACGAACTACGAAGTTTTCATTAAATTAAAAGTTAAAATAATTTAATATAATTTTATAACAATTCATTCAGTTAATTATTTCATACTAAAAACAAAAATAGTAAATAGAACTGATAATTGCAAAAATAATTAAATTAAATACTGTAAATTGAGCTTTTCCTGATATAAGTTATATTATTATAATCATTAGAAAAATTTTTAAATGAATATAGTCTATATTAATGGGAGAAAAATATAATAATGTAATTAAAAAATAAAAAATTTCAAAATTTTGAAGTACAATATCTCCATCTTGTAATGGGGTCGTATATAAGAGGAATTTGAAAATTAATAAACACAATTTGGCAATATGTTACGAAACGGTAAAATTTGATTTATCTGATGTTTGGTTCTTGAGAATGTTGCAGATGGACAGACGGGAATATACTGTTTATTTCTAAAGCGTAGGTAGATGATATTTACGGTTTAAAGAGAAGTTAATCTGAATCGAAAAGCCCTAAGTCATTTTTCAATCAATATTTTATATTTAAAGAAAAATCTAGTCTAAAGATCTGTAACGTCAAGAATTCTTTTTTATTTTTAATTAAATGATTTTTAAAATAAATGAAAGAAAAAAAAATTGAAAAACTTTCGAAATTCTTTTTCGCTGAATGAATTTTTCAAATTCATTCAGCGAATAAAAAATAAAAAATTCATTAAATAAATTTCTTACTTAAAAATAAATGAATATTTTTATTAACAAATAAAGCTTTAAATTTCAGAAAAATTAGTTATAAACAAAACTATTATGATAACCATCTAATGATTATCAAAAACAGGAAGTGACGTGAAGTGACGTTTCGTATCTATAGAATCGATTTTTCTCTAAAACTAAACTTGTTATTGAAAAATTTTTTGAGTACTTTTCGACTCAGATTAGTCTCTTCTTTCCACCCCTTAAAATTTTCTATATAGCTTTTTAAAACATTTTATATAAGCTCATCGAATTGAGCTTTGAAACAAAATACGCGCATAAAATTATCGAATAACATTCGAAATGTTGGTGCAGCGTACTGAATATTAATGTGTGTGCTATATATAAGTACTGACTTAAGAATGTTGTATCAGCACATTTGACAACGAATTTTATTTTCTTTATTTTAATGTACAGTATAAATAAGTGTATACACCATTGTACTTTGATCAATATTTTCCGATTAAACTACAATGATTTTTAACTGAATTATGAAAGTACAAACGAATGATTTCGGATTGTAATGCGAACCCAAAATAGCGTATAAATTATCTTGAATTTGTGGAGGCGTATTAAACAATTCAAAGCTCAACTACAGTACATTAATGCCATTATTAGATTTATTTGTTCAGCTATCGGTATATAAACTCAATGATAGAATACATTAGATTATACAAAACAATTTTTTTTACACGATAAAATTTTATGCCAGCTGGCTAGCATTATCTATATTTTAGACATATTTCAGGTACCATATTTTAATAATTAATAAATTTTTTGCTGTTGATAGGAACCAATAATTAATTAATATGAAACCAATACTGTGTAGTGCAGTGCTGTATATAATAAAATTTATTATTTTATATTAAAAAATATAATCGAATGATACCAATTAAAAAATAAAAAATCGAAATGGATATTAATTTAAGAAAGTTTTTAAATGATGTTTATATTAAAAACATGAAGTTAAAATAATAAAATAAATATTTAAAATGCAAACACAAATATTATAAAAATTCAAATAAGTATTTTTTTCTTAATTTCGATTTATTTTGAGAATAATAATTTTTTATGAGTAAATATGAAAGTTAAAAAATTACACACTAAATAAGTTCTTAAGGAATTTTTGTCTAATAAATGAATGTTTTTAATTCTAAAATATTAATATAGGCCAAATAATATACTTTTTTACTGGCATAATCTTAAATCTTGTCAAAAAATTCGGTTTATAATTGAAACTATAAATAAGAACATTGTGATGGGTCAATCTTAAAATCTTGTGACATTTTTAGTTTATATACCAATTTCCTGGACCTCCCGTTTATTATAGGTAATTTCCTGCAGTTCACACATTATCTATCAATGTTCTCCGTTATATTTATTGTCAGTGCCTTTTTTTACAGCTGTCCCACGTTATTTTTCACATTTATCTTGATAAAAGAATCAGTGTTCGTTAATTGAGACAGAACTAGGGAAGAGGGAGGAGTTTCTCCATTCGAATTTCAAGCATTCAGTTGTTTATTCACTTCCTTTTTTTTTTCTTTCCTCAGTGATAAAAGAATCAGTGTTCGTTAATTGAGACAGAACTAGGGAAGAGGGAGGAGTTTCTCTATTCGAATTTCAAGCATTCAGTTGTTTATTCACTTCCTTTTTTTTCTTTCCTCAAAGTTAACGATAAAAATAAGTATACTTGTTCTGATATATTAAAAAAAGATTTTGTTTGTTCTGATCTATACTGTTTACAGAAAAAAAAGTACTTGACGAGAAAAATTGCTACAAACTCTTCGTGATATCATCGACGAGAATTATGTCCGTGCGTGATAAAATAATTATTCCAGATCATTTATAAATCAAACCCAGTTAAGCTAATTTTAAGAGAAAGGAGTTAAATCAAATTAAGTACCGTATAACAATCGAAGAATGTTTGAATTACGTCATCGCTGAAAATTCTGTGTCTTTGGAGACTAATCAAGTCTCTCGGTTCCAATTCTTTGATTAGTTGCGTGAATCATTCCTACTTCATTTTGATAAACTGTTTCGTTTTAATTACATTACTTGGAATTTATGCGTTCCATTTTTAAAATTGGTACATTTTACAACTTATAATTAAAGCTTATTGATAAACGAGCGAGAGTAAATTGTCACGACTATGTTTATATAAGTACTATTATGTTTTGTAATAACAATATTTATACACTTAATTAATGCCAATCATGCTAAAATTATAATATTTAATATTTTATAAATTATATAGTAATGATGCTATAGAATAAATATATTTTAAATTTATCTCTTCAGTCTCCTAATTTGATATCTTATATTTTTAAAGTATAATATATTATAAAATTTATAAAAAGTAAAAAATTCTGAATAATTTGTTTTAATATCAATAAAAGAAAGAGGAAATGAAACAAATTTAACTCAAAAGAAGACCGATTTCTCGGTTGTTGTATCACATTAGAGATCAATTCGAATTGATTACAAGATACTCTTCAAACTGATAATGCCTAACTCTCAGCTATGTGAAAAGCTCGTTCTGATACCGAACAAATGTTCTTATTATGTACTTCAAATTGACACGTTTCTTATTTTTTCTAATATTAATATATAAACTGTTTTTTTTCTTTTGATGTAAGGACTTCGTCAATAATTTAAGATATTTACGTTGTATAAAAATTCAAGATTCATATTTTATTTAAAAGTTTCTAGATGAATGGTAGAGATTGACGCGTTCAATATGCGAGTTTAGTAAACATGACAAAGCTTTGAAGGAAATTCGAAAGACGTATAAAATCAAGAGTTATTTTTATTTAAAAAGTTTTTTGTAACTTATGCATTTGCCTAGTAGAGGAAAAGAAACGTTAAAAGGATTTCCTTATAATATACAAAAGAGGATTTTTTTCCCTTCACTTCTGGATAATTTTTATAAAAGCAATAAAAATTCGTTTATTTGTTTGACTGAATCTTATATTTAAGAAATATAAATTTTAAACCGTTTTTTCTTTGTTTTTCTTTGTTTCAGAAATACTAAACTCAGAAAATGTATATTTAATTATTGATTTTGATTATTTAAATATTTTTATAATAGTCGAAATTATTTATTTTGACATTATAGATAACTCATTCGTAAGAAAAATTTAGGATGTTATTATGAAACTGTGTTATAAATTGAGTGAGAAACATACAATTAATAACTTTGTTGGTATCAGTGTATTCCTTGGCTTATTTGGTTCTGTATGGCTTAAGCTGGTGATAATGTTCCGAGTATAAAGAGTCTTACTTCCCGTCACGTGGTTAACATGTGTTTTGATATGCTGTTGCTATAGTAACAATAGTCGATTTGGGTGTTCTGATTAAACTCTGAATTTGAATCAATTTTATGCATTGTTCTATCTGTTAGCTCTTATCATTGTTAACCATTTTATACTGTGGGGTCACGGAATGCCCCCCGAACGAAGACGGAGCTAGAGAAATTCCAAAGAAGGTGGGAAATCGAGTGTGGGATATCTGTACATTATTACTCTTCACCTCGATTAATTTTTGAATTGCGATTAAGACTATAACAGAAACAAGAGATGAAAGAATTTAGACAATCTCTTGATAAAATAAATATTTCGAATTACGGCGATATAACGCGTCATATTTAAAACCGTCGCGTGGGGTCAATTCTCAACCCTGGATATCAATAAATTGCATAGATTGTTTATGGGTGTTTCATCGAAAATAATTTTGCGTATTTTTAATTATTTGTTTATAATGATAAAAGCATATAGTACTCGTCTTAATAAGTCACGTTCTGGAGATACGAAGTTCTCCCTCGCACGTGACGTCATTCGTTGCTAGGCGCCTGGCGTTATCTGCGCGTTAACATAAGTGTATCGCGGTATGTAGTAAAAAATACTTTTAAGTCTATTTTTCATTAGTTTATAAGGGGATAGCGCGAACGCAGTCCCCGCTACCAAAAATTACACGCCCCAATCTACCCCAGTTTGGGGTAGTGGCAGGTGTCAGCTCAACCTAAGTGCAATGGTCAAGCCTCTTCCTGGAGGAGCCGCCATCATGACCACGGCTGACCCCGGCGTCAGGTAAGTATGATCAACTACATTTCCTTACCTCCCTTATCCAGACGTGTCATGTACACCAATGGTGTTTAATAATTTTATCCTTCTTCTGCTTAATATTTATCAAAATTTTAGTTTAAATCCATAAAATTTTAATATTATATTTAGTTTACCATAGTTTTACTTAAAATATTTAACGAATTTTATATTATAAATTCATATAATGTCAATTTAATTGATGTTTTTAGAATATTCGCTAGCAGTGCCATCTAGTGACAGGTAATCACATTTTTCTTCCATCACCGTATTTTTATGCTTTTTAAATATGACGACTTACGATTTTCGTTAAAAATGATTTTCTCGATCTAATAAAGATATTTAAAAAATAATATTGAACTATATTTTAATTTATTTTTCATTTTTTAATTTTCATTTCCTGGTTACCAAACGAGGAAATATTTACTGAGAAAATAATTGCTTTGAATGTACGATAATAATATATCAGTTATAATATAAAAAAATTTAATTGCTTTATTTATTATTAAAAATAGGCTTATCATATTACGTCATATATTCATTTATGTCACGTTTACGTCATATATTCATTTTTTTAGAGGATGAGATAAATTAACTGTCACATTTACAAGTTAAAATTCTTCCATTCACTTAGATTTTTGTATGTTTTGTCCTTGCTTTTGTCAAATTCATGGTCACATTAATATGTAAATAGCTTTTTAATCGATATTTAAACATAAAAATTGTGTGTTGAACAATAATTTGATTAACTAAATAATCAAGTAAAATAAGATTCGTATCTATTTATAGTGAATATTCAAGTAAAATAACTGAAAAAAAATTTAACGAAATAATTTTTTTAATTAAATTTTCCAAAAATTCAATATATTCATTGAATATTATACAACCAGTTTTCGGTATTCTGCTATGTTGTGATTTCTTTTGTCAATAGATGACGCCACTTTCCATTCTACAAGAATATTTAAGAAATGGGGCGAAACAAGTCCTTCTACCTCGAGCTATATAGCCTCCATATTATTAAGTGAAGAAGAAGCAGAAGAAGAAGTCCTTCTACCTCCCCCTGTGGGTAGGGGTTAGAATATACCCACCGTTTGACCCCGCGCGTCGTAAAAGGCGACTAAAGGGGTTACCTCGCGTTGGTGGTTCCGAGCTCCGTCACTGTTGGCTCACTGCGGGTTCGCATACGGAAACGGAAC
>AYEL01081682.1:0-30004 GCA_000484575.1 Olivierus martensii | reverse complement strand
TCATTAAAAAAAAAAAATAGTTTTTTTTTCCAACTCTCGCATGTGTATGAAATTTTTCCGATTTGTTTATAAACTCTCTCTTTTTAGGTTAAAAGGATTTTTTTAAATTTTATTTGGAAATTTTAGTTTAATAACTTACGGATAACAAAAACTTGTTTACTAAGCAAAGAAATATGTAATTAATGACATCAGCCGTGCTTAGAACGATTGGTCAGTCGCTATAAATACTAGAGTGCAGTGTTTAATACTGAAACTTGCCAATTGGAGGCAGGACCGTTCACATTTTCGCAGTTTTATTTCAACAATGTATAGGTATATTGCCGAAATTTGCCAATATCTTACTCATTTTAAATTTATAATTTCTATAGTCTTTTCTTTCATATCTATACTGTAAAATGCGAAATTTTTCGTTCGACTTTTCGGGCCGGTCCCCGAAAAGTTTCAAAATCGGGGTTTCACTGTATTAGTATTTTTAGAAAAGTAACCTATGTAAATACTACAAAGCTCAAATGAACCCTGAATGTCCATATGAAATAAATAACATTAATAAGCAGTAACTATTTTAAGCATTAAACGTATTCAACGAAAACGTTTTCAATTAAATAACACTTGAGAAATGCTACTTTCAGAGAAATAGCAAATCTTATATACTACAAGTCATTTTTAAAATTTAATGGAAACTATTGATACTATATAGATAAAGCAAAAAGAGTGCCAATTGGTGGGCCTATCACTGGTTTTTTAACCAAAATACTTTTTAGGTATGTTGAAAATATATTTCTGCTTCTTTTAAAACTTCAAATTACAGTAGGCGCCGGATATTGGAATCACTGGTTAATAGAATCAGCCATGTAATAGAATCAAATTTAGTAGAACGGAAACAAATCAGCAAATTCAATGCTTTTATTTTCGTTTATTAGAATCATGTTTTCGGTTTATGGAATCAACCTAATCCGTTAGCAGAAAAAAAATCACCCAACAAACACTCTAATGTAGTCTATCGATTCTTAAACTCAGGAAATATCGACAGCGAACAATTCTCCAATCAAATTAAACTCAAAAATTTTTGGTTGCGAACAATTTGCTACTGTTGAGAGAATAAAAATAAAGGGAAGAGAGTTTTCTCAGGGTGCTGGAGATCAGCTAGTGTCCAGAGCAATTTCAATTTTGGTTTTGATTTTATTATTGTTGTGATGTACTGTATTATTGTACTGTACCTGTTTTTGAGGTACAATTTACCGATGACTTCCAAACACAAAGATGTGATTTTAAACAAAAATGTAAAAATTTTGCGAAGATACGAGGAATTAAATTTAAATTTAGTATCGCAACGAGATGCAGCAGCAAAATTAGGAGCAAAATTAATAATTTTTTTGAAAATAATTTGAATCAAACAAAAATAATTGATTTTTTTATATAAAAATGTCTAAAAGTACTGTACTATGTCTTATTTTCCTATAACACTAAAGTAGTCCACAAAACGAATGCAGTAATAAAATCGCCGTATTATAGAATTGCCAGTTATTAGAATCAAAATGGCTACGACCAATGTGATTCTAATAAGCAGCGCTTACTGTATTTATATGATATGTAGATGACGTCATGTTTGTTTGGAAATCCAATAGTAAATCTTCAGAATTAATAAAACATTATTCTAATAAGTACTTCGGTAGGAACTATTCACTTAAAATTTATTGCATTAAACAATAAGAAAGAAAGAAAGAAATCCAAGCAACCCATCTTGTGCTCCTCACCATATCGGGAATCTGATACAGTAACATTTTCAGTCGATTATGATCCTCATCAGCTGTATAAAACTCTTATATGAACTTAAAATGCAACATAGAGAGATCTTAGAAACAGAAAATTCAAATCAGATAGAACATCAATGAGTTCCATATGTTCAGTTTAAATTTTGAAAATGTTCATAATTCTATTGATTATCCTACATACAGATTATAAATTGGAAAACATTAATAATAGATGATTTTATTGTGTTAAATTATTTTATTTATCATCAGTCCAATGAATTCATATCATAAAAGAGGGTAATTTAAAAGTATATAGATAATACATAATAAAGTAATACCCCAAAGTTACGTGATAGGTGGAATTGACGAAAACCCGCATAAGTCAGGGTACAAACTTTGCATATAAATTTTGTTTAATTGGGACCAGGGACTAATAAAAAGCCTAGTTTAGAAGAAAAATATTTAATAAAATTGCAGTTCTTTATACATATTAATAAAAAAATATGTATTAATTCAATACAAAAATGCAATTCAATACAGAAAGGACGTGTTCAAGAGTTGCTTTAGAACCTTGAGACAATTTGCAGTGTCCAAGAGTCGCTCCTGAACCCTAAGACAGTTCACTATATCCAAAAGTCACAAAAAGACTGAACAAGATAAAAGCAGCATTTGGACAGTATTAACAATTCTCTTCAATAATTACCAAGAAAGAAATCCAAGCAACTCGTCTTGTGCTTCTCCCCATATCGGGAATCTCCAACCAAAGAGAAGTCACATTTCAACAGTGTTTATTTTGTTCATTTAAAGGACTAAATATAATTTTTTTGCTGGATCAGATATTTATAATCCTCTCTGAACTGATTGTTGGATTTCTTTACCATGTACAAAATCTTTTTCTCTATTAAAGGAAACTATTGGTTACCTAAACTGTATTCTGTGTCGTTGTAGTCAAAAGCTCATTATCTATCCTTAACCACATCACACACATACCACATTTAGGCCTAAAGCCTGTTCAGTACCAACCTCAGGTTCTACAAACTCAAGTTAGCAGGTGGCAGTGTTGCTAAACAAAAAAAAATCAAAAACCGCATAACTTCAAGTTCGCATAAATCTGAGTATTACTATATAATACTTCTTACTGTAAATATTCAATAAAAGTAAACTATAAGCCAAAAAGTAAAATAAATTGTTCATTTAAAAACGTTTTTGGCTATCCATTTAACCTGCCTCAATTGAATTTCAACTGAGGCAGTCTATGTAGATAGCAAAAAATATTTTTGAATAAACAATTTATCTTACTTATTTGGCTTATAGTTTACTTTCATTCAATATATAGACAAACCTTAAAAAAATTGTGTATTCAATCTGGGCTTACATATTTGCATCTTTTTTTTCCATCTTTTCCATGCATTATAAATGAGGGAAGGGTCTATCTGATTTATCAGACAAACTTTTCATGTCATATATCCTGGTCACTTCAGCAATTCTTTATCTGGTTTCACTTGTTTCACAATTTTTGCTTTGTCCCAAAGGACATCCATGTGATGACTGATAGTTCTAAGTGTATTTATATTCACCAATGTTCTTCTTATGTTCCTCCAATCTGTTAGATAGGATCCTGCTGTATATCCTATATAGTTTACAATCCTATTTGTGTCATGATTCATATATGTCATTGCAGAGAAAATTGAATAAAGTATTTCTTATTTGGTTTGTAAGTTTGTTGCTAGTCACTTGTTCTATCTTCCTTATTTTTAGGATCAATTTTAATGCTTTTACTCCTTTCTATCTAGTTTTGTTGTTTGATCTTATTATAAAGTCATCACATTAATATTTATTTGTTTTTAATGCTTTACTATAAATTGTTTATCATTCTCCTACTGTATTGTGAGAGACCCAACAGACAATATAAACAGGCTTATGGCCTATCTGCAGTCTGTGCAGTGAGCCCAGATGGGTAATGAGACTTAGAGACAAAGTGACAAGGGATTACATTTGAAAACAAACTACTACCTTTATTGGAGAGAGAGATTTCACATCAAAATAAATCCTGATAATCATATGGAAGGATAAATACATTTTTAACAGAAGAACAAAATTCCTTTGACTTGAAATTCTCAATTAGTCTTGGAGAGGTTTTCTGTTATTTTATGATATAAGACTTCACTTCTGAGCATCTTTCTTTCTTGTCTTGAATTAACATAAGACATGTTTCTTTCTCTTGCTTGTTTAGCTACAGTTCAATTTGTAGTTTGAATGAGTTCCAATAATTTTCTGCAAAAAATAAAGAGAATCCCTGTAACAGTTTCTGCGTTTCCATTTTCTTGCAAAAATTCCAAAAAAAGATTCAATTAACTAAAGTCTAAAATTTTCTTTTGAAGTTTCAAATCAACTTTTGATTTGCATCCTCCTCCTTGAAGTTCCAAGATCTATCATCTCTCACTCTCAGACCACTTTATTCTCTCTCTGACTGAGTACATTGCTTACTTCTTTTACTATTGATAAAGGAAGGGGAAAAGGATGAACTGTACCCTTCTTAATCTCCCTTTGCAATCTTTTATCTTTTTCTATTTACTCTTTCCTAGGGAGAAGACAACATTTTATGCTATTGTGTGTTTTTCCCCATTACAATACTTTCATTTACAATTTTATCATGATACCTGTTAGTCATTACTTTCAATTTGATCATTATTCCTTTCTCATTTATTATTCTTTAATCATGGAGGACAAGGTTCTCCAGACCGGCTGGCACAATAAACAATTTCTATCACTTGTTTATCCAATGAAGCTGAGACCCCTGCTGAAGAAGAACACAAGGCTGGTCCCGGTGGAGTTTACATCACACGAGCCAAGAGAGAAGCTCATGAAAATGTCTAAACATGCTAAGAAAAAATATATCTCCGATGAAGTAGGAGATAATGTCTTAATCCCAATCCTGGATATGGAAAGAGCAAAGGCAGATTTTCGAAATACCATTGGAGTTGTGCTGGAAAAAATGAAGATCTGCACAAGATCAGAACTAAGGATGGAAAGGTGGATAAATTATATTGCAAGTAGGTTTTGTATCTTTTATGTATTTGTTACTATTTAGAGAGAGTGTAAAATATGATTATGAAAAATTATCTTTTGTAGATCAGAATTTGATGTTTGTCAGGAGAAGTTCCTAATGCCTGAAAGAGGTACCAGATACAGATATTTCTTTGAGGACGGCAGCTAGGAAAGCAGTGATAGCACCACAAGGGTTCACATGTTGTATTTGCAAAAAAGATTGCATTTCAAAAAGATGCATGTACAAGAAGGGAATTCTCTGCAACTCTAAATGTCTTAACAGTTTTCCTTGCAGAAACAAATAATGGTATATCATAAATACAGGTAGGCCTCAATTAGTGCAAATAATTGGTTCCACGAATTTCTCGCACTAATCGAAGTATTAACTCTATGGAAAATATGGTAATTGGTTCTTGCTTTGTGAGATTCTGGCCATTAGCTAACTTCACAATGAATAACTACAATAAACTTAACACTAACTGTTTAAGAAAAATTTATTTTCATATTTTACATCATTGTTCATCATCTAAATTAATAACTTACCAGGAATTGCGTCTCATATCATCATCAAACTAACCGCCAAATCAAAACCAAAATAGCGAATCGAAAGCGGAAGTTGAGCGCCGCCTGGCCGCCAATTCTGGGTCGAGAATTGAGTGAATAGGCCGATTTGCAATTAAGCATTGCAACTTTATTGAATCAGTAAATTAGTTCCAGATAGCATTAATAAGCGAAGTTAATGAACCAATGAGAAATTTTTAACAAGTTTTCTATTTGTTTATTAGCAGAATACGACACCAAAAGATAACAAAAACAAATTTTTTTCACAAGTTTTATTTTAAATAAAGAAATCAGATAATAAACAAAAGAAAATAAATAATATCGGTAGTACAGCAATATAATAGGCAAATAAATTTGTAAAGATATCCTTATTTAAAAAAATTTAACAAAGAATGCTTTTATGTCGCTCAATCACATCCATTTTTTGCTGTAGCGTAATCACTTCTCTTTTTTTCGTTTCCTGTTTTATCATCAAAAGTGTTCTTCCTTTTATCCATTTCGATACTTTTTAAAAGAGAAAATTCTGTACTCTACTGTATGTATACGATAGCAAAGCTAAATAATAGTACAGTAATGTTAAACAGTTAACGGCAAAAAGCCCATCTTTCTGATGTTTCACCCCTTCAAAATCGTGTGACCGTTCTTGGACTGCTCCTCGTCCGGTTTTACTAACCGAAAATTAACGGTAATTTGTTAATTGACATCATAAAAGGAGCTTTGTTAGTAAGACTGGTCTGTGCTTAAAACTCGCACTAATCGAATATTTTCTCGCACTAAACAAAAAACGGTATCAATTTTATTAGTTGTACTAATCGAATTTGCACTATTCGAAGTCACACTAATCGAGGCCTACCTGTATATTTCTTCTGTAAATTTCAGTTACTATGTTTTTATTTTTCCCCCTAATGCATGATTGCACAATTAGGAAGATATCAGACTTATCCTTGTAAAAGAAATTTTAAGTAATACTAGTTTTCACTAGTTATATCGAGTTTTAATTAGAGAAGTTTTAGTGAAAACTAGAAATTTCTAACAAATGAAGTGAATTCTAGCATTGACTAGTTAATACTAGTATTCACGAACGGGCTTTGTTCCAACTAGTTCTAACTAGGCAAATAGGGTTTTAACTATTTTCGGGTTTTGACGGTAATATATATTTCATATTATATTTCAGTTGGATGATCAAATTAAGCCTCAAAACTGGCAATGAAATATAAGAAGCATATCTAATTCTTTATTCAACAAACAGTAAAAAAGTTTAATCTGGCTAGAAGACCAGTTTGTGTGTATGGTTTTTTGGAAAATTTAAGTATTTAAACATTGGATGCTAAGATATATTTTAAATAAATTTATAAATATTTTTTATATAAATTGCAGAGAATAGCAACAGATTGAAAATAATGAAGATATTGCTGGCATGCAAATACCAGAGATAAAAGATGATATAGCTGATATGAAAATTCATGTCAATTTATAAATGAGTTACAAAATCAGAATGGGCTATACTAAATATATATAAAGGATCATCCATAAACTATATCACACTATTTCAAATACTTTTTGACTCTTCTCTTCCCTTCATTTTTCATCACCCCCAAATTTGATCCCAGTGATTGTGATGTCACAAATTTGAAAACCATCCCTTTTATTATTATTTTATGTAAAAATGAAAAAATACATAAAATAATATAAAACAGGAATTACTTTACACTTGTAGTTTGTTAGAAATATTCTTTAACTTCCAAATAAACCTTCAAATAACTGGATATAAATGTTTTAACAGTAAATATCGTACAATTTGTTATAAATTTATCTCCAAATATGTTTTATATTAGAGTCTATTTTTTAATTAAACATAAATATTTTATATTTCATAAAAAAAATTTTAATCATAGAAATGCAAAGCTAACCAATTTTACAGCTGAATGTCAGCAATTGCCATGAATCCCTCCTTACCCTATATCATTTATCATCATAAATTTATTACCCTACTTTTCCCTAAACAGCACAAAGTCTTTATATGGATGCTCCCTAAAGACTTCCAATATTGTTTAAATGAGCACCATCTCATAAATCTGTTACTTCAATGGAGTTTAAATGCTTCTGAACATACTGATAATATGAAAGAATGCAACTGTGAATGTTATCATTGTTCACATTATGCAAAATCTTTTTTCATTCATTCACGACTATTCACGTGTGTTTAACTTGATACAAATGTAGCATTATATTTGTAAATAGAGAATAGTTTGCATTTGATTTTTCTTATTAGTTATTTATTTATTGTTGTTGTGTTGTATTTTAACTTAATTTACAGTAGGTCCTTGACTTGCACAGTTTCAACTTCATTTCAGAAATTTACTTAGTTTCAGAAATACACAGGATTTCTCTCTCAATTTTTGTTTAATTTCCAAAAACATGAATGAAAAATTCATTAGACAATTTACTTTTTACAAAAATATCATTTATGATCTTAAATTATCTATCCTGAATGTTCGTCCATAAATTTCATTTGCCATTCCGTATGCTAATGCACCCATTCATTTATATCAACTTTAAGCATTGTTGGACATACAAAATTTTTTGGAAAATTAACCATTTAAGTCAGGGAACTATCATATATTAATTTATTTAATTATATATTAATATTGCAAAATATTAACTAAAAGTAGTGCAATTAAATTAACTTTTGAAGTGCAATGAATGTTTAAGAAATCCACACAAACATGTTGGCCAGAGCTGTACGTATGGCAGAAATTACGAAGGCATTTTCTCCTGAAACGAATGAATGATATTCAAAAACAACTTTAGAATTAGTTAATTATTGAATTCCGTTTTCCTTATGTGCCGATTCAAAACACGACAGAACTTTTTGTGCAATGTCAATTAATATTGGAACTGTTGAAACTCTAAGAAATGTTTTGTAGGAGATATATTTCATGGTCGAACAGCTAGGAAGAAACCATTCATAAATGAAATGAATCATAAAGCTAGATTAGAATTTGCTAAATGAAGTGAATCGTAAAGCTAGACTAGAATTTCTTAAGACATATATAAATCAACCTCAAGAATTCTGGAACTCTGTTCTGTACCAGATTCACTTTGTTTATGAATGGTTTCTTCCTAGCTGTTCGACCATGAAAATTATATCTCCTCAAAACATTTCTTACAGTTTCAACACTTGTGGATTTCTTAAACATTTGTTGCACTTCAAAAGTTAATTTAATTGCACTAGTTTTAGGATTACAATGAATATTCCTTACTATCCACCTCTCTTCACGTTCAGTAAAGCACCTGAGACGTCCAGTTCTTGCTTTGTTAACGAGTAGATTTGTCTCCCGATATTTTGAAATTATATTATGAATAGTGGATTTACTCATATTTACCATTCTACTTATATTTCTTATAGAATTCCCACTATTCCAGTGATGGATAATAATTTTTCTTATATCTAATGCTATCTCACATTTTTTCCGACCCATACTAAAAGTTTGATGGTGTCACCTTAAAATAAACTTCTCCAATTCCAGATCCTCTTATATAGCACTTTAAATGACAATTCTGCCAAATTATGGCTATTTCATGGACTTTTTTGAGCGTGATTTTCACTTTGAACACAAGATGTGTGGCATTTCTTATTTATTTTATATTATTTTTGTTGAATTTTTGGATTAAAAACTTTGTTTTAGTTCTATATAGTGATTTAGTGAAAACAGTATTAATTTCAGTGTATTAATTATTTATTTTTCAATAAATGATTGACAGTTTGTTGTGTCCAAATACTTTTTTGATTGACTGTATACATAATAAAATTTACTTTACATGCATTTTGACCAGAAATTATAAAATAGAAAAACACCAAATTCAATTTGTAACCATTCGTGATTACTATGCATGCCTTCCTATAAGTATTTGCTTATGGAAAAGTAAAAATTGATAATTTTTTAAATCAGTTTAATTTTTTTTATAAATTTACCAACAGTACTTTTGATTATTTGTGCTGATCATAAAGGAAGTATAGATTGTCAGAATATGGAAATACACATGAAATAATCTGTGCACATGTTTTATTATATATTACAGTCTACAAAAGAAAATATGTAAATGGAAATAAAGGAGGAAGAAATGAGAATAAGGAATAGGAACACTTCTGTTCCATAAGTGAAGACAGAAATCATCTACCATTTCATGACTGTCAAAATAGATGATTAGAGAGACAGACTAAAAGGATCTCTCTTCTCTTCTGGGAAACGATGGAATGAGGAGAGAATTTCCACGAGATCAAAGCCTGAAATGAAGTGAGTGAGTCTGATGGTGGCCCTTTATCCTAATGTGCCTCAGGGCTAACTGTATAGCATGTATCTCTGCAGTAAACACAGATGCAAATGGGGATATTTGCTCAGAATAGCATCACAACCCATGGTATGCTGACTGATAGTCCATGCTATAAAACTTTTCACTTGGGAACTTCCTAAGCAGCACCATTATAAATGAGAGTAGCTATAATAAATATTTTAAGACTTTCGTTCCTACAAAATTAAATAATTCATCAAGTACAGTGATAGTAAGCAATTATTATTCCAACGAACACAAGCATTCATTTAACAAGAATTAAAATCCAGATTATTATTCTATTAATACTTTTATAAGATTTTGTTTCAGGCAATTATAAAAAAAAAAATCTTATAAAAATAAATCAAAGATTGTTTTATAAACAATGAATATTTCTTTGAAAACTATATCTTTACAGTTCGTTTTTCGATTTATGATTTTCATTAAATTACATTTCTAATGTTTGAATAAATTGAGCTTAAAGTAAGATATAATTCCTGTAAATAAATATTTAATATAGTATTGACAATATATTTATTTATGAAGTTATTAATATATAAATACAGAATTAATTGGGTGATAAAATCTTTAAATAGAATAAAAACTTGTAGATTTTTGTGCTTTATCACAGTCAAATCTTCAGA
This sequence comes from Olivierus martensii, assembly GCA_000484575.1. Taxonomy (NCBI): domain Eukaryota; kingdom Metazoa; phylum Arthropoda; class Arachnida; order Scorpiones; family Buthidae; genus Olivierus; species Olivierus martensii. The sequence goes on along the minus strand of AYEL01081682.1, from coordinate 19,668 downwards.
AGGAAGACTTTTCTTGAACACGAAACCAGTTTTGGTAAATTACAAGTTAGTAAGAATTGATTGTTGTCGAAAAAACCGCATTTCTAATATTATCCAAACAGTCTCATGTGATTACATCTTCTGAGGGTCCATCAAATGAAGGCTTAGGCCACGTTCTTTTTTTAAAGAAAGGGCAACAGGAATGAGCTTCTTTATTTAAGTCTTCTAATTCTTCATGATTTTCAACTGCATTTAATCCTGAAAAATTTTAATTATTAAAAAAAATCAACAATTTATTTTAAAATGACTAATTAAAATTAAAAAAAATTTTTTTAAATTAAATTTGTTTTTTTAATTTTAAATTTTCAAAAGATTATTACAAATACTCATTCATGCAAAGTTTATTAATCATAATTTCTGAATATATTTAATGTAATAATTGAATAAACTGTATTTCATTAATATGAGAGAATCCTGATTAACAGGGTCTTGTTTAATATTATCCAATTTTTTTATTATACATTATCCAAAGTGAAGTTATTTATCTCATGGCAATTTTTAATTTTCATAATTAAAAACAGTAAATACAAATTTTAAATATTTAATTTTATTTACAACTATTTTATTACAAAAATTAAAGTCAACATGGAGTGAATGACAACTCAATAAATAGATCTAACTTGAAAATAGAATACAGTGGTACCTTGGTTAACGACGGCCTCGGATAACGACATACTTACTGTTAGTTAACAACGAGTAATTGAAGAAAAAATGTCTCGGCTAACGATGCAGGCTTTGGTAAACGATTCCTGATTATGTGAACTTAGACAAAATAGAGCTCTGTAAAACACCTCATCATCGCATCACATGATTCATTAGCTTAGTTGTTAATCGTTATTTTTTTTTTTTTATCACAAATTTGTTAACGACGGCCTCGGATAACGACATACTTACTGTTAACGACGGCCTCGGATAACGATATACTTACTGTTAGTTAACAACGAGTAATTGAAGAAAAAATGTATCGGTTAACGATGCAGGCTTTGGTTAACGATTCCTGATTATGTGAACTTAGACAAAATAGAGCTCTGTAAAACACCTCATCATCGCATCACATGATTCATTAGCTTAGTTGTTAATCGTTATTTTTTTTTTTTTATCACAAACAATTCAAATCTGACAATATCATTATTAAAATTAATAAAATTATAACCATATAAAAATATATTTAACTAAATGATAATTAATGTATAGTAATGAAAACAAATTATTTAATTAATTAAAAATAGACATGTAATATTTCACTAGTTTTTAGTTTCTTAAAGATGATTTCTAGACGATTATTATTTTAAATTCTGCGAACAAAGTCTGATTTTATTGTTTGTTTGTGTTATATTGAAGTGGTGTGATGTCGCTGTGTTATATTGAAATGGTGTGATTCGATTCCATTAGAAAGAAAAAACGTCTGTCCGAGATCCTACAGTTCATATAGACAATAAATTTGCGAGTGCATGTCGCTATTCGTTCACCATCAAAAGACAAAATCAAATCTTGTCTGTATAATAATTGTTGAATCTATAAGCTGCTAATCAGTGTTTATGGATTCTTTTGTCAAAAAACTCTGAAGTGAGCCCAGTTGTCCCGCTGGTGAAGATTGATAATTAAAAACCGTTTTCATGAACAATTCATTTTATTAATGTTAATTTTTTTTGTAGCAAATATAATAAATAAGCGATACTTTCCATATTTTTAGGACATTTTAAATGAGTTTTATCTGCATTTTTAATATTTATTATGGTTGTGGGAAGGAGATGGAACAAATTAATCAATTTTCAATTAAATCCTATGGGGGAATCGCACCTTGATAATGACAGTAATCCTGGAACAGATTACTGTCATTAACTAAGGTACCATTGTATATGCTATCATGTTAATATGTTCAAATTTATTTATTATGGTTGTGGGAAGGAGATGGAACAAATTAATCAATTTTCAATTAAATCCTAAGGGGGAATCGCACCTTGATAATGACAGTAATCCTGGAACAGATTACTCTCGTTAACTAAGGTACCATTGTATATGCTATCATGTTAATATGTTCAAATCTAGTTTATTCAATAATAATTTTGCAGATCTCTTGTGTTGTTTGAAATTTAATTATCAAAGTCTCTCTCTTGACCACATTACATAAATTATAGGAATAAACTAAAGTCCAACCAAAAATAATATTGGTATATTTTCCATTATTATTTTTTTATTATTCACCACTTAAAAAATTTTTGAAATTTTTATCATGCGTAATATATCAAATCACACTTTGTAAATTTTACAGTTATTTACAAAAACTATTTCTCTAATTACTACTATTGATATCAATTCAAACATTACTAATATAAGTAGAAAATCTGCAATTATTTACTTTATGATATACAAAGTATTTCATAATGAAAATCTCATACGAGAAAAATATGACATTTTACTGTTTGTAGAAGTAAGTATATTCATTTTGATTAAGAATCTTTATCAATTTAATTTAAAAATCTTAATACAAGGGACATTTAAATAGAAATTCATTGATAAAGCTTTCCTTAACATCAGATCTTTCTTGACAATATACATATTCCAATGATTCCAATAATCAAATGAATCAAAATTTGATACAAAGCTCAAAAAGTGCAGATGAATCTTAATTCAGCTTTTCAATAAAATTATTTAACTTAATTTAGTTTGTGTTACACTAATATAGCCCAGCACAATCTGTCAACATTTGTGATGAGGTCAATTGGAAGATTGAAGGACAGGGGATTCAATGAGCTGGGCCCAGATCTCTCCTGAAAAACTGGGGATGTGTGACTCAGAACTTAATCTGGATCCTTCAAAGTGATAAGCAACTGCTTTACCACACAGACATTTGATCAATTTCAATCATATTTTTTCTGAATCGTTTCCCTTGAAATTTCTTCAGTGGTCAAAAACCAAACTGAAATTTATTAATAAATCTGAAGAATCCTAAAACTTTCCTATATTAAAATCACTTTTACTATCTTATATTTATATTGGAAATTATGGAATAAAATTACTTTTTCATTCCTAGGAAACTGTTATAAAAAATAAGGAATGTAATCCTGTACATATAAAAGATTTTTTTTCCCATGAAAACATCTTTGGTTTGGATGAAGTTAAAAATTTTTAGGGGAATGAAAAGAATCCAAGTATTTAATATTTTATGATTTACAAATGAGTTTTGAACTCTCATACGAGTAAAATATTTCTAAACTTAGAAACCATCAATTAAATATATTTAGTTAATAAAAAAAATTTCAATAAATAGATTACTTACAATGGGTTTATAGTAGCTAAAATAAGAAATGTACACTAGAGATTATAAAAAATCTAAAGAACTTTGAAATACACTTGTGAATTATAAACCTTTTCAATACAGTGTAACCTTGTTATCTTGAATTTTTATCTCAAAACCCTATCTCAAATCAAGGGTTTTGAGATAGAAGTTTGAGATAACAAGGTTACACTGTATTGTATCAATAGTATACAAATAGTTACACTGTATTATATCAATAGTAATACTTAGAGAAATAGTATAGATGTGGAAAAAAATTTTTTTCCGTAGACTTTCGGCATCAAACCAATGTAATTTTCAATAGTAATTTTCTATAGAATTTTTAATAATAAAAATAATTATTAAAAATTATCCAAAAATTTCTTACACTTGGAGAAAATGTTCACTTACAGATGCTATTTGTGCTGAAATTTGATCACAACTAACTCCTCCACCTCTTTCTTCTTTGATGCAGCTTCCTCTGCAAAACAAATTTAAATATAATTGACCTACAGATGAAGTTATACTTGTGAAAAATTATCATCATAAAATCAATGAATATAATCATAATTTATGTTTTTAATGGAATGTATTATACTCAATTATAAACAACTGACATACAGAGGATAAACCATTTTGCAAATTAATAATGAACAAGCCAAACTTTCCCTGGCGGGAAAAGTTTTAAGGTTATATTTTAGAATAATAATTATTTTTAATTACAGCTACGGTGCCACCATCTATTGAATTAATGATTAAATAATTTTATAATTACGTACTACGGTGGCACCATCTAGTACTTAAGCTTCCCGAAATGGAATTTCCGCCATGTCACCGTGGTCTAACTGGTTAAGGCGTTGGGGCGTTATCCCAAAGATCCCGGTTCGATTCCGGTGCGGTGCGAAAATTTTATTTCGGGAAAATAAATTTATAAAATTATAGTTTAATCATTAATTACTAGATGGCGCCACCGTAGTACGTAATTATCAAATTATTTAATCATTAATTCAATAGATGGTGGCACCGTAGCTGTAATTCAAAAATAATTATTATTCTAAAATATAACTTAAAAACTATCTGCCAGGGGAAGTTTGGAATGCATTATTATAAGAATAAATCTGACATAAAATATGTAAATCATTTTTTTAATCAACTGCATTTAAATACAATAAGAAAGTTACTTATGTGATGATAATTTTTTAAGCCAATATTATCTTGACCATGGAATGCATATTATCCAGAACTGATAGCCACACAAGAGTGACTGATAAGTAACCAGACTGACAATAAAAAATAAATAAATAGCCATAGTGATAAGTTTTTTTTTTTATTTGAATTATATTCCTTCTAATGTCAATATAGAATTGGGAGCATCAAATAATGAGTAGAACGATTTTTGGAGTGCTGAGTTTGGATTTCTGTCAAGTATCTTACAAGGTTAAATGTGCTACCGATAACTGGAACAGGAACTTTTTTGTGCATGCTCGGAATACTGAACACGCCATACAGTAGTTTTGTTTTCTAAGTTTCGCTTCTAATTATTGATAGGTTTTTGTCAATACGATTGTGTTTATTCAGTGATATTTTTGACCTTTAATTTAAAGATGGAATATTTAGACGCTAATTTTCATGGAAAAAAGATGTCTTATACAGTATTAAAAACTAACAAGGGGAGGATACAGCTGACCCCCCACCGATTTTGATCCACTTGCGTATGGTGAAAATATATAAAAAATGAGTGAATACGTGTCCGAGCTTTCCATTGAATATGGCCTTCTAATAGTATTTTTTAACACTTGAAAATCAAACTTTTGATAATTCAGCTTAAAAGCGAAGGATAGATAACAGATCACCGGGTGCACAGATAGCGCACTCGATAAATACGTGGCTCGTAATCTCAAGGTATTGGGTTCAAATCAGGGTTGATGTGCATTTTTTTTTTTTATGCATTGAAAAATTATTTAATGTCGGTGTGCACAGTTTAGGCAGAGTTATGTCAAAAGTGTAGATAATTTTTGACTTACCTTCGTATTAATACTTTCTACCTTCAAGTTTGTGATTTTGCTAACTTTTTTATTGCTTGGCCTAAGAAGATGGTTGAGCTATCAATCAAACCAGGATTTTGTATATATGTATAAAATAGTTTTTATTTTTAAATTGTACTTTTGATTTTCCTATAATTGTTGAAAACCAGCTAATGAGTTTCAAAATTTTTTGATAGATAAAGGGTGTACATCATCCTGTTGACATGATGTGTCACATTTCTTTTCTTTGACTAAGAAGAACAGTATGGTGTCACTTGATATATAATTTCGTGTAGATGTGCACAATATTTTTATTTTTAATTTGATCTTTGATTTATCTGTAATTATCAAAATCTAGTTACTCTTAAGCTACTAGTTCAGAGTCAATACAGCACTACCAGCAAGTATTAAACCGTTTTATTACTGCAAACCGTTTTCGGACCCGTCACCGGTCCCTCATCAGTACAACATTTCTTTTAGATAACGGTAATAAAACGATTTAATACTTGCTGATAGTGCTTGTATTGACTCTGAACTAGTAGCTTAAGTGGTATATTATAAGCAAGTGGTTTTTCCTTCTATAAGTATCTAGTTACTCCTAAAATAATATAAATTTCCCAATAGATGACACTATGCTATATTATGTCACTGATGCATGACATCATTAGGAAAATAGATGGAGTAGTGTACATCATGATGAAAAGTTTGGATTTTATAAATTATTTTTAATTCTAAACCATCAATTATTTAAATACTTAAAGAAACTGTAATGAATACCATTTTATATGACATAAAATGGAATTGCTAAGACTGTAAAATTGAAAATCTCATTTTTAAAATCAGAACAGCAGTTTGTCAGCATGCCAGTGATATATGATACCACTATCTTTATTAAGTATGTTTAAGAGAATGTGAGTGGATAGTTGATCTTCAATCATTCCACCAAAATTTTGCCTCCATCCAATGACCTTAGTTGATATAATGCATTTAGAAAATTAAATAATCTAAATAGAAACATTGCAAACTTTTGTTGTATAATTATTTTATTTATTTGATATTGAAAGAATACCTTACAAAAGAACTGTAAATGACAGGAATGAATGTGACTGTTACAAAATGAAAAAACAAATGTGATGCTCTTAATTATTAAGAGGTGCTCATGTTTCTTTTGCTGGCATATATTATGCCAGGCACAAGCTAATGATGAACTTCAGATACAAAATCTTATACAAACTGTATTATAGAATTTTTTGTTTTGCAAGTTCTATAATGTTTTAATTTTTAAGAGCAGTTGTTTCTATTTTCATCTATTTATCAGTTTTTAATTTATATACATTAATTTACAAATTCAGAAATAAAATGGAATATCTCTTTTTCTATTGTTCTCAAAATCAAAATATAATAGGTTCTCATTTAACATTGAATGGTTTGTGAAAATAGTGACTTTAACTGAAACAATGTTATATGAAAACCAAAATCCCCATCAATGTAGTAAATAAATTTTCTAAGAGGTGAGTTCCTAATTTGATCCTGGATCCTTTGATAGGAAAAATAAAGCATTTCTACTCAGCAATCATCCAAATATCCTGTGTGCTGTATAGTTTAATTAATATATTGTTCATAGGCAATGATGCATACTTGAGTTACTGTTCATATAAAATGTGGTTACTTTGTTTTCTATAATTATATGTTTATCTCATTTTCTCTCTCTTATGAATGAATATACAAGAAAACATGGTTTTATTCCATTTTGCTGCCTTAAAACTTTTAATTTTTAAATTAATTTAGTTTTTGCTAGTGATTAATAGTAAATTGATATTAACTGAGACGACATTAAATGAACCTATTGTACAAAATTAAATTATAAAAATCTATATATTCTTATGTATTATATACAGTGTAACCTTGTTATCTGAAAACCCTTGATATATGGAAAAAATTATTTTCCGTACACTTTCAACATTAAACGAATGTAATTTCAATAGTTATCTTGAAGTATTTTCTTCAAAATCCTAGCTATCTCAAATTAGTTTATAATTTTTGTGCTAGAGAAATTAAAAATACTTAACGAATTTTTGCTTTCAGAGTCTAAACAAAGAATTTTAATTTAACAAAATAATATAAATGTGCTACTGATAACCAGAACAGGAACTTTTTTGTACATGCTTGGAATACTGAATATGTCGTACAGTAGTTTTGTTTCTAAGTTTCACTTTTAATTGTTGATAGATTTTTGTCAATATTCAGTGATATTTTTAAATCTTTGGTTTATAAGATGCAGGAGTATTTAGATGGTAATTTTCATAGAAAAAATTGTGTCTTATACAGTATTAAAAACTATGGTATGTATTATTGACATAAAAATCTTTATTTAAAATTGAACCTTGATATTTCGAAAACTCTATTTAAATTGTTGATGGATTTTTGTCAATATTCAGTGATATTTTTAAATCTTTGGTTTATAAGATGCAGGAGTATTTAGATGGTAATTTTCATAGAAAAAATTTGTCTTATATAACATTAAAAACTATGGTATGTATTATTGACATAAAAATCTTTATTTAAAATTGAACCTTGATATTTCGAAACATATTTACAGTCTGTTTCAAAAAACCTAACCCATGTAATGTTACAGTAAGGTTATACAAACTGAATAACACTTTAAACGTTTTGATTATATATTCAAAATCTTTATTGCTTTCTTAGTAATTACTACTATCATAGTTTAAAATAACAAAAAAATTAACCGAAGAACAGAGAGAAAGTGAGACTGCATATGAAATTTTTGTTTCAAAAAACAACACCCAGTTGTAAATTGATATTAAATAAAAATATATATAATTAAATTATGAACTAAAATAGCATTGTTAGTAGTTAATGGCACCTCCTTTTTTCAAAAGAACATCAGAAACTCTATTTTTCATTGATTAACTCTATTGAATTTTTTTTTTGTTCCCGTGAGATTCGAGATATCGAGGTTCTACTGTACTCAAAATAAGATTTTAGTATTTTCACAATTTGGTAGTAGATAAAGAAAATCAAAACCTGTTTAAATTTTTAAAATTGAATAGTTGCATACAAAGTAATATAACCTTTTATGCTCAAGCAGCAAATTATTTATCAAATCAATGGTAATAACTGAGGAGCAAAGGGAGTGGTAACAGATAAAGCAGTTCAAGGTCAGACTAGTTGTGCCTGACAAACATTTTTATGTCGCATTTTCATTACTACTCTGTTTCACTTCAGTGATGCCAAGGATGTTTTCACATCAAAAAAATTGTAAATGACAAAAATTTGAACTTATTGCTGAATTCACATGAAAGTGATATTATATTATATCTACATAATCATTGACTGAAAGATAGTTCATAAATAATTGATTCACAAGTTGGTTTCTCTCTGATCAATTAACAGAAAAATTGTAACAATTAACAGTGAAGACCATTCAATTGACTATTCCTTATTTACATATTTAAATATATAATTAAATAAATTAATATTTTGGAAAAAACAGCAAGCATTATTAAAATAACTGACAATGGCAGATTATGACAAGTGATAAGAAAAAAATTTATATCTTCTGACTGAAAGGATAGATCTGAATATTCTTAAATAAAAAATAAAAAATTAAGAAAAGTTTAAGTTAAAATCAGCACCAATATTTATAAAACTTAATTCATAAAAATATCGTTAAAGAGAATTAAAAAATAATACAAAATAATGATAAATAAAATACCACGTTACTTCGAATTTAAGCCGCACTTTTTATTCAAATTTTTGATGACTTAAAATTTGGGTGCAGCTTAAATTCAAAGCAAATATTTTAACATTTTATTTTTCCCTATCTCCAACACCCCAATGTTCGAGTTTTTGCTTTATGTTCTATGCATGCTCATAGTATTACGACCCTGTTGATAACAGTTTATTCGGTGATCCCCCGTACGTACTTTTCTGATTTAATCCAGTTGCTGTTTGATAGTAGCTTGTAGAATCACGTCATATCTGGCCATATTTTAATTATAAGAAAAAAATCACGAATTACAATGATGCTGTTTATAACCGCTGATGGAAACAAATTTCCACCTTTTATTATTTTAAACAAAAAAACTGTACCGAAGGAAAATTTTCCTAAGGGTGTCATAATTCGAGCACAAAAGAATGAATGGATGACAACAGAATTGATGAAAGATTGATTAGAACATATTTGAGAGAAGGTAACTAGCGCTATTTTAAAAAAAACGAAAGTGATAGATCTGAAAATCTGAAGATTAACAGAATTGATGAAAGATTGATTAGAACATATTTGAGAGAAGGTAACTAGCGCTATTTTTAAAAAAAACGAAAGTGATAGTTATATCTGAAGATTTTCAATAAATTAGGTAGCTTATTATATATATTAGTACCTGTTAAGTAAAAATGTTTCTTATTTTTCAATACCTATTATAAAATCTTTTTTTTTTTAAAAATGTTTCTTATTTTTCAATACCTATTATAAAATCATTTTTATTTTTCAGCTTATTATGTATATTAGTACCTATTTAAGTAAACAAAAATGTTTCTTATTTCAATACCTATTATAAAATCATTTTTATTTTTTCCAATTTTAAAATCCTACCGCGGCTTAAATTCGAAGTAATATGGTATTTTAATTATGCTTGTTGTTATTTTATTTTTTCCAATTTTAAAATCCTACTGTGGCTTAAATTCAAAGTAATATGGTATTTTAATTATGCTTGTTGTTGTTATACTGTACTTATTGTATTAAAATATTGCATATTTAATAATTTTAAGTTAGAATAATAGTCATTTCTGAATAAATCAATTTCTATACCTTAAAAATATTAATGAATTAAAAAAACATACCTTTTATTATTAAGTTACAACGTTTCTTATCATTTATAATATATAAGGCAGTGAGGAAAAAACAAAATCCTCCAAGAACTAGAACAAATGCAGTAATAAACAAAGAATATTGAAGGCTTATATACTGGATGATAATTGATTTGTCTTTTGTGTAATTAATCGCATCTGAAACCTGAAATAAATCAATATTTTATTCTTAGTTTTATGATATATGTAAATAATATAAAATACTGAAAATTTATTTAAAACAAAGAATTTACAGTTCCAATGATATATGGACTTGTTGCATCTCCTAAGGCATGAGAAATGAGTATTTGAGTGGCAGCTGCTATGGATCTTCTAGTGGGTATAACAACATACTGAAAACAATTAAAATAAAAATATATATTTCTGAAAGTAATTTAAAGGAATAAAAGATTAAAATTCACTTACTAGAAGAATATCAGCAACAATAGCCCAATTCATACATAACAGCATTTCTCCAAAGAATATTAATGTCTAAATATAATTAATAATATAGTAGAAATATTGCACAATAATAAAATAATTGTAAAATAATATTTACCCAGGATAAATCAGTGTATTTGTGGGCAACAATACATCCGAAAAACACAAAAGGAGTACTTCCTAACATTCCTGCTGCACAAACGAGAGGATCTGCTCTTTCATTAAACTTACGAAGATACTGAGCAATTCCAGATCCCAAGAGAACACCTGATATTCCAGCCACACAAGTGATGATACCAAATTTTATACTTACACTAGTGCTAAGAAAATTATAGATAATTATTAATTTTTCAAAAAAAGGGAGAAAAAAACAAATATATATACACACCAATCAAAATAAGTATTTTCAAAAATCTGAGATGAAAAATTATGATTTAATAACAAAAACAAGCTTAGCATAACTTTTAATTCTGTAAACAAACGTAATCATCATGCCAATTTTTCCCTTAAGTATTATGGATTTTTAACGATTATTAAATAATTTAAACTAATTTTAGCGCCATCTCGTAATCAGAATATTTATTACTTATTTAATCAATGAGTGGCACATCTCATAATTAGAATAATTAATATTTTATTAAATCAATGAGTGGCATATCTATTAATTAATAATTGAACTAGGATTTTTAACTAATTTATCCGAAAAATTAATAATTGAACCAGAATTTTTAACTAATTTATCTGAAGAAAAAAATCTGCCTCGGCCAATTAATAATTAAACTAGAATTTTAACTAATTTTATCTGAAGAAAAAAATCTGCCTTGGTCTGGGATCGAACCGGGGACCTTTGGGCTACCGTCCGAACATCTTACCGCTAGACCACAGAGGCAAACAAGCAGATTGATTCTCCAGACAGTTATATTAATTTAGAATTAATTTTTGATTAGATAGATCGGACTTTTACTGATAGATCCATTCCTGACCAGGCTAAATCTAGCCACAGGCCCTCATTGGTGCTAGCCAGGCAACACATAGACCGTAATTAGAATATTTATTAAATAATTAATAAATATTCTGATTATGAGATGGCACTTAAATTAGTTTAAATTATTTAATAATCATTAAAAATCCCTTATACTTAAGGGAAAAATTGGCATGATGATTATGTTTGTTTGGATTAAAAATTCCCTTATGGTTTGTATTATAAGTTTAAGTTTTAATTAACTATATAAAAAAATTATTATGTAAGACTCAATAAATCATCAATCTTCAGAATTGGATAATGTTTGAGCTACATTAGCTTAAAGTTATCTTTTCTCATTTCATCTATCAGAATATTGTATATGATATGATTTCAGTCATTCAAAAAAATAAAATGTATACATTTGAAAATATATAAAAAATTACATTTTATTAAAATTGAAGATTGGTTTTAGACTGCTAATTGTGCTCGTTATTTAATAGACTGTATATAGTATTTTTAAATATAAATATAAATTGATTAGTTTTATCATTAATAAAAAAAATGATAATAAGAATATAAATAATTTCCTTGTATAGAGTTGGGAGTTGATCAATTTATTACTGAACTCTTAATTTTATATATATATTTTTTTTAATTAATATTTGTATATATTAATTTTGCTTTAATTAGGAAGCTCTTCAAAGTTTGGCATCAGATCCTGGCCTTCATCAAATGTTACCTAGATTATGTACTTTCATCTCTGAAGGAGTATGGACTATTATATTATTTTATAATTTGAATATTTTATTTTATTTTAATATAAATTTATGTAAAAATGCTTTTTATAACTAGGTAAAAGTCAATGTTGTACAGAACAATCTGGCTTTATTAATTTATTTGATGAGAATGGTTAAAGCTTTATTAGATAATCAAACATTATATTTGGAAAAATATGTAAGTAATTTTTTATTAAAATAATATTTAATAGTTATCTATACTAATAATATAAGATGTAAAATATGGATTTAATTATTGACAAGCTATATTTTACTTGTATACATTATCTCTACTTTTGTCCTATTTTTGATACTTCAAATAATAAAAGGTAACATATACCGTATTACTATTTCAAATATAGTATATATATATTATCCTCTATTCTTTGAAAAATAGTAAATTAGAGGGGCTTGTAAAAAGCTTTGGCTCTTATAATATGGCACAGATCCCTAGTTTCTTATAAGCTACTATAATTTTGGATTGGCAAATTAAAAAAAACTTTTAAAAAATTTATTGTTAATACAATAGAAATTTAAAATCCAATCAAATTAAAACCCAAAAGTCAATAAAGAAAGGTGTATTAAATCTAAATAGAATTACTACTGTTATTATTTTAGTTTTATTCAGTTTCAGATTCATTACTGACATTATGACATTAGATTCATTATCTTTATTCTCAGCATAATCATTATCATTGATTATGGCTTAAATATATATAATTAGAATTATTATGATACTGCAACAACAACTTGATAATTATTGAAAATTGTACTGACTATCCATTATAATATCCATTTTAATGATGTAAATTTTTTGTAAAATACAAAAATCAACTAATATAAAATACCTGCAGACATCTGAGGACTATAAGTCCACACTGAATAACTCCTGTACAGGAGTTATAAAATATATAATTAATAGTTTCTAAAAATAAATTATTGCTTTGCAGTGCAACTATTGCTGGTTTAACATTGCATTGTGACATGTGTAAGCAAACTATTAGATTTTTGATTATATTTATACAGGAAAACTTAACAAATTTCATAATTATTAAATTGTTTAATATCTTATTTATCCTAATCCAGATTTTTATTTAAGTCATTTGTTAAATTTTTAAAAATGATTTAACATTAAATCTTAAACAACACTACATGCTTAAAAATTTATAAAAAATTATCACAAAAGCACAAAAGCAGCAGTAAAACCTTTTAATTAACCAAGTAGAATGTTTTTGATCACAAACCCAATCCTCTTCAGTACAAACAAGTAATACAGACATTAGTATAAAAATTGTAGTCATACAAACTTTTAGAATATTACTTCATTGAAAATTTCATTTTTGAATACTAATTTTAAAATGAAAGAATTCTAATGACACAGTTATAAGGTTAAATTTAACCCTTTGTGCTCCTAAAAAATATATTTTTTTAATGGTCTACCGCTCTAGCGCGTCCATTTAAAAAAATTATGATTTTTTTGTTTTTTTTCCATAACTTTTTCGCATTTTAATATTTTGCCACAAAAAAATCGGATTTTGTCGGCAATATACCGTATACTCTGATACCCTTTTTTAGTTTTGGATGAAAAATCAAAAGAATAAGAGAAAAAAAAATTCGTTTAATTTTGGATTAAGGACCAAAAGAAAAAAAGAAAAAAAGAAAAAAAATACGAAAAGAATTGGCCGCCTAATCAGCAAATGTAAATAATCTATCTTTCCCTACACGACGCTCTTCCGATCTTGAAGAATCAAAAGAATAAGAGAAAAAAAATGCCCTTTTTTAGTTTTGGATGAAAAATCAAAAGAATAAGAGAAAAAAAAATTCGTTTAATTTTGGATTAAGGACCAAAAGAAAAAAAGAAAAAAAGAAAAAAAATACGAAAAGAATTGGCCGCCTAATCAGCAAATGTAAATAATCTATAATTTTTCAAATTATGCATATGTAAACAATATATAATTTTTCAAATTATTCATGATTTCAGGAATCGGATAAAAAAAATTTTTATATATTTACATTCTTGATGATATTCCGTGTCTAATAATACCAAATATTTCATAATCATAAAAAATTTTTCTGACTGACGAAGACAATTTATGATTGTAATATCATCCCCAGACCGTAATCCAATATCTTGTATAAACAAACAATCATATTATCCCTCTCGCGGATGAAATACAGTATTCTACTACACAAATATTTAAAATTATTGTTTATTAGTCATTTTTCTTTGTTTTTTCTTAAAATAATGTGTGATAAATACTTTTTATTTTATAAGAAGTATTAGTACGTATGAGAATGTCGACTTTGTTGAAAATTTATTTATTTTAATAAATATTGCTATAATTTGTATACGTAGCTATCATCCTGCCATCTGTATGCCAATTTTATCACTGATTTTTGATAAATTATCGCTTTTTATACGTTTTTTACTCAAATTTAAATCAGTGCCTTTTAAAAATGGCAGATGGTGAATTATTTCTCTGCATTTAGTCATTATAAGTCATTAATTTTTAAAAAAATAGTTAAAATATAATAATAATAGCATTTTCAAACAAAGGGATAGGTTTTCATCGCTCTCTCCTTAGTAATCATAATGTAAACAGCCCACAGCCTAAGGTCATGTATTTGATCTTGGATGGATGCAGTTTGACAATAATTATGCACCCCTAGTCTACAAATCACTTATTTCAACTAGGGATTACACAAAAATTATTTTATTGTTTAAATTTTTGTGCAATTTTAAAAATATAGCTAATATAAACAAACAATCAGCTGATTTGAAAAACCGTTAGATATTTCCCGCCAGAATCTAGGACGCCGACTTCCGCCTCGATCAAATCAAGTGGTATAGTTCGCTTTGTTTCTCTGAGAAGTTAAAATTTATAAACTTTTAAATAAAATTAATTTATCGAATTTTATTTTTAATTTTATTTTATTTTATTTTTTTCATTCTTATTCTCCGACATCAATCTCGCTTCGGAGTAAAATTTTACTTTACCTGTTGCGATCGAATGCATCACGCCACTGAATCCAACCTGCATTTATATAAGTGCATTAGATAGGCGACGCCGCACTACCTGATGTGCCACAACACAGAAATTCTTGACAATAATCCAAGAATCTTATGTAGGCATGCTGCGTTGGATCACTTTAGCTAGATTATTGTCATGAATTTTTGTGTTGCAGTGTATCAGGTAGTGCGGCGTCGCCTATCAGATGCATTTATATTGATACAAACTCAGGTTTAGTCTGCAGCGGGACGTGCTCAATCGTTTCCAGTAAAGCAAAATTTTACCTTTTTAATTGATATATTGGTGTCTATATTATAATAATTTATTTTATATGTATATATTTAAAGTTTCAATAAAATATTTATTTTGCCAAATGGCATTAATATATCAGTAACTAAAAATCAAAGATCACGTAATTTATTGGTTTCAAATTTTTATCGAATTTTAAGTGCTAAAGTCGGGGGGGTAGGCTTATACATGGGTTACGCATTTTTACCAATTTTCAAATTCCGAAGTTGGGGGATCGGTTATACACGAGTATATACGGTAGTTAAAAATTTCATTAAAACATGCCCTACCTATGAGCAGATGCAGAAAATAGTGTATACAATCTGGAAAGTGTCCCAAAGAATGTCATTGCCATAGGAACCAAAGAAGCCATATCACCTAATAATAAATTCAAATTGTATGTAGAACATAACACAAAAATTGCTGATGGATGTTTTTCAAAATCCTTGCTTGTATGCCTTTTCGTTTACCCACCATATTAGTGCCATTATTGTAAGCTAATCCATGACAATCATACAAAGAAATATTTAAAGTCATTAGTTGTTTATTTAGTTCTTCTGCTAAATCAAAACTTGTACTTAGCATGAGAGAAAAATCAACAAAGTAATCATTAATTTCATTTTTTTTTTGTTCTTGTTCATCAGGCATTCCTACAATTTGAATTATAAATGCCAACTGCTCAATGCAACTTTTATCTGTAGTACAGTCTAATTGTACTGTGTAATATTTACTCTTTTGAATTATTATTATTTCGTTTTTGATTTTATTTGCCAATATATTAATAATTTCATTTTGTATTTTCCAACCTAAATAATGATCGTTCTTTGTCTTTAATGATTCTTACATGTTCTGCGATTCTTGCATCAAATTTTTAAATTAATTCAATTAAGCTTAAAAATTTACCATTATTTTTTGTAAAAATTGTCTGATTGATTCCATGAAATGCATCATTGTTTTTAGCTAAATACTGTATGCAAAATAGATACTAATTTACTTTCTGTTTTATTAGTACTTACTGTATGCAAAATATTATTCTTTTAAGAATCTCATGCCATGTTCTACATCTGAATTCACTCACCTTTGATGAATATTGTCAATTGTTTGTTGTTTATGTAACCCGTTTTTTATTTCCATAAATTCTTTGAGTGATTTCTGTATGCAAGTGATGATTCATGTTCATTTAGGCAAGTCCTGATGTGCTTCTAGTCACAGATGCCTTCATTTGCTAATGCCTCATTGGCTAATGCTAAAGCTGATCTTGACAATTGGTTGGGAAATAAATAACACTAGTAATAAAATACCTTATCTTTAAATTTAGAATAGAGAAGCCAATTTCTACAGTAGTTTTCCCCATTTAAATATAATTTTGTATAATATGACACATTAAATTTTCTACCTTGTTCATCTATTGGAAAATTATGATTTTCGGCTTGAATGCTGTTTTTATTGATTAACAAAAGTATAATATTGTCAGAAAAATATGAGGCCATGTTCCAGGATCAACATCCAATGTGATTGATGATGTCATTTCTTGAGTTTCTTTGTTTGTGTCAAGAAGGAAATCTTCTTGTTCTTCTTCAGTCATAACTGCATCTTCATTTTCATTTAAAAATGAAAGAAACTTTTCAAATGTAACCTGTGACTCTTGATCCTGTGAACTGGTGCTAGCAATAGCAGATCCTGATGTATGTGTACTCTTTCATGGGAGTCAGTTTTAAAAATTTTAATAGAGTGCTCCTTTGACAAGCTTTAATTCTTTTTTATTTTCAGAATGTTTTCTTTTCTGATCACCATTTAAATATATTCTATTTTTATCATGCTCTCTACTTGTACTCATTGTTAATGTTCTAAATTTTACAAAAGAAAACTTACCTCTCCTCACTTGTTAAAGAGTTAAAGTTTAAAGATATTCATTGATCACTATTGCTATATGATATCATGGTGCTAATGACTGTGTAGTCAAAGCACCTTAATTAATAAAAACTCTTTTGCAAAACTGTAGTCTGCTCACACAAATAAGAACAGCAAAAATATTTTTCTCCAATTCTGACAAAAACAAAATTATCATATTCACACACACACACACACACACACACACACACACACACAAATTTATTCACCTATTTATTTTTGTATTTTTTCTTTTGTTTTGATTTTTTTGTTGACAAGCAGTGTAGCCAGAAAGCAATTTTTCTACAAAAAAAAGCACTTTATTTTCTCAACCTCAAAGTGAAATTTTATTTATGATATTTTTAGCAGTTGACTTTACCATTGTTTCTAGTGTGATCTGGCATTTTTTTTTGTATACAAAATTTTGCTACACTTAAAAGCTGCTGTTTTGAATCTTACTCATTGGTTCTTATATTTTTACTAAAAAATAAAAAAGTTGCACTTTTTACTGCAGGGCCTGGAGTAATTGTCCCATTTGCCTGAGCCTAGGGGCAGTACTTTGTATAGATTAACAGTTGATTTAATGTTAAAACAGTTAAGATATGCAAAATACAAAGGGCTCCATATAGGAAAGAAATTAATTTCATAAAAAATAATTTTTGTATTTCAATGCTCTTGGATATAATGTCATTGTTTATACCACAGATTTAGATATACCATGGTTTTTTTTTGTTCTCCATTAAAGAGAGTCTGAAGTCATTGGTTATAGTGCAGTCTTGTAATGCATGTCAGACCCTACCTTGCAAATTTGCATTATAACTGGAGAGCAGTGTATAATAATAATTTTGAATTATTTACAATTCATAGATAAAACTGGACAACATACTGTTAAAATGAAAAAATATAATAGTTTGATATTACCTGATTAAGCTTTTTCCACAAATTTAATATAGGTGATAATTCAATATTCCAGCGATTGATATCAAATTTACTTGCAACTTCAGAATGTCTTGCTAATAATTTTAATTGCTGTATAACTTGATTGCTGAATATTCGTTGAGTTGATCGTTCAATATTTGCAGGCAATCCAAAGTATAGAGGATTGTCATCTTCTGGCATTTGATATATTGATTTAATATATTCCTAATTAATTAAAATTTGATAAATATTTTTAACAATTAAAGAAAAATAATTATAATTTTTTTAGTATACAGTATTTTAAAATTAAATCATGATCATAAAAGAAATCACTATAACTGCTTAACCTTTAACATTAAAGTCCGAAAAAAGCACAATAAGCAGTGAAAAATAACGTATTTAATTAATAATTAAATACGTTATTGTCTAATTAAATACGTTATTTTTCACTGCTTATTGTGCTTTTTTCGGACTTTAATGTTAAATCATGATATTGAAAACAGATAAACAACCATTTTAATAATAATAAATATTATACGACATATGTGGATTTTTGCTTCACTTTTGATTGGGATCCAATTACAGTTTTTATGATCATCATTTTCATTTTAAAAAAATATTGTGTTATTTATATCTTATCTTAATTAATACTCTCATATAAAAATATATAACAATAAAAAATATATAATGAAAAAAATGTATAACAATAATAAAATAGAGGATTTAGAAGCTGTGCTATTACTATGGTTAAAACAAGTAAAGCCCTAAACTGTTCAATTAGTAAATCTTTTTTGATAAAAAAATATAATGCATTTGCTTTCAAATATGGATTGAATTCTCTTTTAATTATAATTCTTTTTATTTCAAAAAATAAAAGAGAAGTAAAACTGAATTTAAAAAATAATTGTAAAATAAAAAAGTATATGCACTTCTATAGAAAATTTATCCCCTTAACTAATAACTGATTTCGACAAAACTTTGTATACATAGTTATATATATAGTATACATAGTTATAGTATATTCAAGATAATGAGTAGAGTCAGCGCCCAGAACTTCATCAACAATTTAATAACCTGTCTTTATTGGGATTTCCTGCATGAGTTCATTAAGTAGCCAGAAGGCAGCATAGCGGGCTGCTTAGCATCAGTATATTTCATCCAACATTTTTTG